>CM057002.1:104787163-104829326 GCA_029891345.1 Dryococelus australis | reverse complement strand
TTTATATACAGTTAATATTTAATTTTGGTAAGTTGAGACATTTACTTACTCAGCTTTCACCTATCTGATATAGTAAAGTTTTGGGTACATTTCTTAGTTCAGCACGAACAAACATGTACGTATACTCGCAAATATTTTGTTTAAAAATATACAACAATAATATGTTATCATTTCAAACTTAAAAAAAAAGAACTACTACATCTTAATATAATCTGTTCATGGTAATGTGAGCACTTTTTGATGTCCTAGTTACATTTTTCATTCGACCTGTTTTAACAACCTTTTCAAATAAATATTGCCACATAAGTACGTAGATTCCCTCTCACTCAGAAGTTAACATATAAAGCTTCTTACACAATAAAAAAACTTCAGGATTTGACTTTACGTCTCCTTTCCTCTGACGAAACCACTAATACACAATACAATATTCTAAAGTCAGAGTTCAGACAATTGAACATCGGTTCTGCAAGCTTCGTAATCATATGTAACGTGTTATATGTTTTATTATATTATCTAGGATACCTTTTTTTTAATAGGCTTAAAATTTACATTAAAAGTTTATTTTAAAAAAACTTATTTGTTTACTTTATTCAAATATGTCAATTCATATAATCCCTCTTCACATTATATTTGTTTGGCATTTATTTAATTTAAGACGAGGTAAGCTAAAGGCTCTTACACAACTGACCTTAACATTTACTACGTTTGCTTGGCGACATGTTGTTTCGCTTGACACAATGGAACTGTCAAATGTAGAGTCTAACTCTCTGGACTTTACGATTTCGTAAAGTTGAAATTTAAATTCAAAATCAAGCCGATATATTGCCGACAATCTAACTGAGATTATGTGGAAAGTGCGTTAATTTATTATAGGATGATTTTAATCTGGGCATATTAAACCAGTACGTGGTACTCTTTCCTGTATCCTTGTGTGGCTGTGCATTGGCTGCATGGCTACTGTCATTTACCTCCTAGCTCTGCACACACTCACGCGCGCGCCCACGCACGCGCGCACACACACACACACTCAGAGGTGCACCGAAATTTGTTTATGTTAATATTACGATATTCTAGAGATACGTTTTTAATTTTTGAGGCAAATTTTTCGCTGTAAAGGTTACAACTATCTATATTAGGCCTGGGCGGTTTTTTGCTAGATAGAATTTTAATTATTTTATATTTTATCTACTCGGGTAATGTTTTATACTTGTTACTTATACTTATGTAGCTTTCGCCAAGCATTTATATATTAAATGCGTTACAAAAATAATATGTTAGATAAATTATACATTTTAAAATGAAACTTTTGTCTTGTTTAGGTACTGATGAAATATTCCTCACATATAATGTGACTTATATTCCGTGTAAAAATCGTATTACCCTAAAAAAAAAACAAGACTGTGCCTACATTTACAACAGTCTACAGGGCCATCCCGAATTGTTCTACTTAATATAATTGTTTTATGTCTTATGTACGACATTATTGCTGTGTTTTAAAGATTCGATTTGGTTTTTATCACTATCCAGAATTGAACTTTCTGAAATTAGGACAGTTTATTGACAATAACATTGACGATATTCATGTGCAATTTAGAAATGCCCAGTACCTGAATTTGAATTAATATGATTATCACCAGTCACATCTTTAATTGGGCTTTGAATAGCTTTTCTAATTCAAAACGAAGTCGAATGTTTGTAAAACTTGTACTGCAATTTGTCATGTGTAGTAAAACGTAAGTGTAAATGCATTATATTATGTCCAGTCTCAAATTCAATCAAATTAGTCATACATTTTTACATATCGTACATACAGACAAAATGTAAACACATTTTCGCTATAAAAATTATGCAGTTTAGTGAAGACACGCATATTTTCCATTTATTAAAAATACATCCGCAGGGTGTGCGTACTCAATAAAATATAATTTTTTAAGTCAGATACCTGCCTTTACATTCAATTTTCTGGTTTTGCCTCTCGAAAATACGTGGATAATGAACATAACAAAGATTTGGCTGCCACGAGTGTTCTTTTCGATCATCGTCATAGGTTATTTCAGCAAATAAGGACTTGCATCAGAATCAATAAATCTAATTTCTTTTTGTATTTTTTTATCAATTATAAAACAAAATAATGCATTGGGTGCATATACACAAGTATTATTCAGTAGGACCCATTATCTTTTTAATTTTTTTACGATGATTTAAGCAGAGCTAAAAGAGTTGGGTATCCAATTTCGGCTGCCGAAACTAACAGCCGCTTAAAACATTTTAAGAAGAGCTTAAAGTTGCTGAAATGGTACAAATCACTAGGGACAGCTGATTCAGTGTTTAAGCAGTGCTGAAATTTTAAGATGTCTTGGTGAAACCGGCCCTAAGTGTTTTATATCGGGGGTTAAATCTGTTCACTGTGTTGTGTATTAAAATCTATCAGTGTGTAAATAAATGTAAATGAATCCCTGCACGTGCAGAGTCATGCATGTGCATAGTTTAATCTCCAAATTTTGCTTAGTTTGCCAGTAAGTGTTAAGTTTTTATGGTTAAGTTAAATATTATATGTCTTTATTTAGTGACTTTGTATGTAAAATGTTATGAGATTTGTGCCTCCTTTTCACGCACGGTCATGTTGATTCATTTCGTTTCACTTATTATTTATGTGTGTTAATATAAGTTATCACATGACATGGCGGCAGGATTTGAAGCCAGTGAGAAGTCAGCCAGCCGTGCGTTAGTAGCGTCTTGGTTACCACTTGAGGCAGTCGTACATGTGTGTTCTCCCCAGGCACTTTACCATTTTCATGTCAATCATGTAATCGACAATAGTGTTAACTTAATTCTTCAGAACCTTGTTTGTTTGCAGCCCGGGGGGTGAGCCGCCTCACAGCCCGTCCATTGTTCATGGACGGGATTTAAATTACCACAAATCTTTATTCAGGCTTCTTGCCGCATTTCTGTGTAAGTGCATCCCTGCTAAAATTGGACAGTAAAATTCTAAGTGCTTCATATGAAGGTATCATGGAATAAATAAGAATGTCACGTGACTCGTCATCTCTATATTTCACTGGCCATTTATTGGCCGCTTAACCCATGTCAATGTGTAAGTTGGTAACTAATAGTGTTGGAGAAGAGCAGAACAGCCTCCAAGGGAGTAATGTTGGTAACAACAAGGTGGTTTTGCACTCTTGTTTACCACTGTGTTGTGATCACATGGTGACCAGGGTAACCAGCGTTCACCATTTATGCTAAAGCAATAAGGAGCATGTTAATAGAATTGTTAACCAAATGTTGATGATTCTTGATCATTGTTTTTAATTCTCAGTTTCTCTCATTGAATTTGCAGCTTGCATTACCACACGCTTGCCTTTTAATTTTCAAATTGGTAGTTCAAATTTTAGATGATACTTAATTTCGGGATGAAAGTTGGAAAATTTTGTTGAAATGGGTCGGAGGTGAGTGTTACAAATGATATCAATCTGTACTCAAAGTACATACTTTAGGTTTAGTTATGATATTTCGAGTATTAGATAAGTTTTTATATTTGCTTTTCTTTGCTGTAACACCTATTACATCTCTGACATGTGAAATGTATTATTTTCAGGTGAGAAGCACATGTTACTCTCTGCATTCAATAATTAAATTAACATGTCCGTAAATTGCATGTCTATTTCTGACACAATTACAGAGTTTGCGCAGTTTTGAATTTCCCTCTATTTGAGGTTTGCTGTCTGTGTTTACAATAAGCATTTCTGCGATGAGAAAATTACGTTGTGAATGCTAGTGACCAGCCTAAAACCAATTCAACAGTGAAAATATGCCTATTGTGAATTAAATGTGCCATAATTAACCTATGAACACTGCTCACCTCCCATGAAATCTGCACGGACATGTCCACGTGTCAAAATTAAGTGCGAGCTCAGGTCAGTAAGGCCAAACAGAGTAAAATATTTGTGACATGGCCACCAAAAAGGACATTTCGCATTCTTGGTTTGTCAAAATTCATTCCACATCACATACGCATGTTATCATGGAGTTTACAGCGCTTGTGTCATCAGCCATGTGTGTGTGTGTTTATGTGCGGCCCAGAATCGATCAGTTGTGCGGCAGGAGACGGGCGGCGAGTCATCCCTCTTTCTCCCTTCCTTCCGTGGCCGTGGGTCACCAATACAGTTATCGCATTGTTCGACGGAGGGGAACTCCTCACCCCCTCTTCAACCTCTCAACATTTGACATGCCGAATATAACCCACCGTGTGCTAGTTCACCACATCACCCCAGTAACAGTGTGTCCATCATCGCCTCACAACAGCATTTATCGACATCATGACAGCACAATGCCAAGCTTGTCTTCCAACTGGGACACCCGACACCCCTTGTACACAGGGCTTAAGCTCATGAAGCCACAACAGCCAGCCTGCGAGTCTTCATCAATCATCATTCATTCATCATTGCACCATGGAGTTTCAGTACATATGGTGGAAATTTCTGCACGATATGCCTTAGCAGGCAGTGCTCTGTGATTTTTCACCGTAATGCACTGAGGCTTGCTGACATCGGCATCGCGATGTCCATCGCCGAGACGCCACCGTACAGTCGGGAGCAGATGATGTGGAATCCGGATCACCAGGTAACACCACCCCTGCGGTCGAAATTTATGCATGCCAGGAATCTCTCCAACAACCTGCAGCTATGACGCCTGACATCGAAACGTCAACAGGGGCTACAGCAGAGGAAACGGAGGGGAAAAAACACAATTCAACGAGAACAACAACTGCCATTGCTGGTTTCTCCTGCCATCCTGCGAGAAGTACCGAAAAGTCTCCTGAAAGCGAACAGCATCGCCAGGCGAGGGGCCTGCCCGGTCATGCCGTGATGCTCAGAATATACTGTTTGTTGCTGGCATCATTTTCACCAATTTCAAGTCCAAGTTTGTTTGTTTTTGGGGATTCCCAAGCACTTGGTCTCTGCATCCCATGGCATGATAGCAGCAATGACAGTGGGAGTGTTAGCGATGAGTCGGAGGCTGAGAAGATATTTTCTCCCCACCACTCGAAGTGAGTATGGACCATCCGATGTGTTATCTGTGCGGCCTGCGATTATCTGGACTTTCCTACGACAGCCATCACAACACAGCCAGCCATGTGGGAGCAGCACGACCTCACACATCCAGATGTCAACAACAGGGCAGCCATTACAGCCTACGACCGTGGCTTCGGCTACGCCCACTGCACACATATTGCAGCTGAAGCAGAGCCTGTTACAATGAGTGAATGATCTCCAGGGGGGTGTCTCGTTCCTTGCCCTAGACTGTTCCCCACATCGTCTAGCAATCCGCCGAAGTTCAATTCAGCACCACACGAGTTCAGCAGTGCTGAAGCCAGTGTCCAGTAAGGGTGAAAGTTTTTGCACTAGTGAAGGTGTGATGAAATTTTTGTAATTATTGTTCAGTTTATTTTTCCATTGCCCTTTTTCATTTTTATTATTATTGTTATTTTGTGAGTGCTAAGTATGTTTTAAAATAAAAAATCTCATGTTTTCCGTGTGTTAGCAAATACTCGCTTTTGATCATGTGATAAATGGAACATGATGCACTAAGTGAATTAGCACAACACATCCGAAATAGAGTTTAATATTTCAATTATGGGTATCGTTCATGTGATTCAATGAATTGTGTATTTTTTATTGTAACAGGGTTTTTGTATTGTAATATGTGTTTATTTTGATTTTTAACCAAGCGTTGTTTCCCATGCGCTCCATGCATTTTGATAAACATGTTGTGTTACCACATGCTGGGGTGTGTCATGTAGGCATGATTTTTAAAGTGTTTTCACTTTGTTTGTTTTCATGCACCTGCACACATATTTAAAATTAAGTTATCAGCTTGTTTGGGACAGTACCAAGTACAGTAATAATACAAGCCCTAATCAGTATTTGCTTATGACTTTGGCTAAACAAAGACATGTACAACATAATGTATGGACCACATGCCAAAAAGGACCAATTTAATGCAAATGGTTGTATGTGTTTTATTTCGAGGGTTAGTTATGTCCATTGTGTTGTGTATTAAAAACTATCAGAGTTAAAATAAATGCAAACTCATCCCTGGACATGCATAGCAGTGCATGTGCATAGTTTAAATCTCAAATGTGAGGTTAGGTTGCCAGTTATATGTTAAATTGTTATGGTTCATTTGTTTTTGCTTATTATATATGTGTGTTAATATCAGTGACCATGTGACTTGGTGGAGGGATTTGGAGCCAGTGAGCAGGCAGCCCGCCACCATGTTCATTACTAGCAACTTTGTTACCACATTAAGTAGACGTGCACTTGCATCCTCTCGAGGCACTTCACAGTTTTCGTCCCAATCGCATAATCTAAGATAGATTTAACTCAATTTTTCAAAATTTTGTTTGCTTGAAGCCCGGCGAGTGGGCCGCCTCACAGCCCGTCCATTTGTTCATGGACAGGATTTATTACCGTAAATCTTTATTCAGGCTTCTTGCCACATTTTCTGTGTAAGTGTGTCCCTGCTTTAACGGGACAGTAAAAGTGTAAGTGCTTTGTATGAAGGTCTCGTGGAATAAATAAGAATATCATGTGACTCATCATCTTTATATTTCACCGGCCACTTATTGGTCGCTTAACCCATGTTAATGTGTAACTTGGTAATTATGGTGGTGCAGGAGACCAGAACATCCTCCATGGGAGTTAATAAGCATTTGGAGGAGGCTGACAGCCCCCACTAGCCTATGGACTTAGAGTTTAAGTTGGAAAACTTCGTCACTGCTTGGTACATGTTGTGTCGGGATGAAACACCACACACTATCCCAGGTCATACTTCTTAAATTTTGTCTGGATGCTGCTACCATACAACTTGTGAGCAGTGCAGATCAACAGCAGATTTATAAGGAAAGCCACATGTAGGGTGATCGACCACATGACCCCACTTTCTTCGTGCTCATGACTGCTGAGCGCTGGTGCCCATCCCGGTAATTATTTCCTAAACCAACCATCCTAAGTGTGTGATCCTAATATCTCCAGAGTTCCTAGCCTGTGAGTAGATACTTTAGAGAATGCCTAGGATTTTGTGTTTGTCTACAAGTAATAATACAAAATGCCAATTTAGTTTGTGGATTACAATAATTGCACAAAAAGAGCTTTTTATTGATCTGGGATAATTTTTTACAAGTAAGCTGCGACCTGTATATGTGACTAATATGTATTGCAGTATGGCCTAATGCCTAATTACTGGTGCAGTGTAATAGCAACTTCGTTGTACAATGCTATCTCTAAAGTATGATTCGCAGGCTCCAGTAACTTATTTGTTGCCCATTAATTTAATAGTAGCCTACTAACTTTTAATGGTGCCTAATTAGTCCATGGGCATATCTAAAGTAAAGGTTTACTTTACAAAATTAAGATATGTAGTGCTAGTTCTATTCAGTAAATCCTAAAGCATAATTTTTAACTAGTCCACTTCTGTTCAATGTGTGTTAGGGTGTTGGCTTAATCACAGTTTGTGGTTGTGTCTTTTTATTTATTGCCTGTTTTTTGTCATGTTGATAAGTGGCAATGTTATGACATGAGGAGAGTGGTTCGCTTTGACTAGTCCATAGTTGGGAAAAGCCACTCGAAATTAGCCTACTTGAAATTAATTATTTTACACCCCGGCCATATAAAAGATGGATCAGGCTGTGAGATGGCTCACTCCCCGGGCTAAAACAAAGCAGAGATTCCAGACAAATACATTAAAATTATTGAAGACTACGTGATCGGTGCAAATAGTGAAATACCTGGGGAGGCCACACAGCACGACCATTTCACGCGGTTATGCAGATGAGACTGTCCTACATGACAGAGGGATGACTCCTTTCTGGCTCCAACTCCAGCCACTGTGTCACGTGACAAAAAAATTATTCTAACATACTAATTAAACTAAATGAAGGGAATGAATGTGACCCTAGATGGATATGATACACTTAAAACATAACACTAAAAGACATAATTCAATATTATGAGAAAAATAATATATATAAATTATGAACATAAAATTACAGTGTAAGGCACCCTAACTTTACTCTGGTGCCTTAACATTTTCCTGTGCATGGCCTTGCTCGTACCGGGATTACTCTGCATTCATGTACACAATATTTATTAAATACTCTCAACATAATCAAAACACTCTGGAAAATATTGCAGAAAAGAAACCCTTATTAATGTTCGGCCACTTTTTGGCAAGTGTCTAATGTGTTATGTCAGAGGTTTCATGGTTTGCAATTCACTTAAGAACAATTCTGGCTCTCTCTAGTATTGTTTTGTTTTTAATACTGATCATTTAAGAATAATATTAAATTAAGAAATAATAAATAAACCTGAAAAATACCTTGTGAATATACTACGTGCATAAAATTATACCACATTTCTGTGTGGCTTGTATAAGTTCACACCATCTGCGCATGTTAACACACTGGTGATATAAAAATTATATGGCATAAATAAAATCACAATAAACCCTTAAATAATATTACAAATACACAACACTAAATAGCATAGGTGATACACTAACTAGTAACACAATGACACGTGTTCCGTAAAAGTCGCTCTGGTGCACATGGTGAGCCGTGTTCGAGACAATGTGGTCACATGAATGTAAACAATAATATTGACATCTGCACAGGTAGAGAAAATAATGTGAAACATATTATATCACTTTAAAACACTGACTAAAGCAATAAAAAAAAACAGAACACTTTAGGACCACAAGAGAAACATATACAAAACACTAGTAAACATACTTTACAGCACACCTATTCGATTCAGACTCGGAACATGCAGTAGTTAAACTGGCTGAACTGAGGTGCAGACGGTGGTGCCGAGATGAATTTGCCGGTTTCCCTCAGAAGTTGTGAACAGTCTAGGGCTTTGAAACATGGCACATGTCACATGCACCCTCTCTCCCTGCTGGAGAGCATTCACTCATTGATCACAGGCTCCTGCTCAGCTACAGCATATTCGTTGTAGAGCAAGGTCCGCACTGCAGCCACAGATTATAGTGGCTGCCCTGTCGCTCTCTTCTTGGCATGTGGTGCTGTTGCTCTCACATGGCTGGTCGTGTTGTGACAGCTCCAGTGGGTGTGTCCCGACACCCACAGGCTGTTACAATACTGAGAAAAAAATGAATGACGACTCGCAGTCTGGTTGTTGAAGCTTTATCAGCTCGATCCCTTGTGGATGCTGGGCATCGGGTGTCCCAGCTGGAGACATGCTTGGTACAGCACTGTCATGATGTTGAAAATGCTGTCATGAACAATAATGATAGGTGCGCTGTTGCATGACAGTCTGGCAACACCACATATGGTGTTGTTACATTTGGCGGGATAAGATTAGTGTAGGGGAGGAAGGGGGAGGTTGAAGTTCTCATGCCCGTCGTAAAGTGATGTTAATGTGTAGAAGAAAGAGGAGAAGTAGGTGTGACTAACCGCACCTCTTCAGCTACATAACCAATCGATGAACTTGGGCCGAATGTGAACAAACACACATGGCTGCATTGCACGTGCTGTTACTTCCAGAAAAACATGCGTGAATGCTGGTAAAATTCTATATTGCCAGGATGTCATTTTAGGCGAAAATATTACAATTCCTCATCACTCTGGTCCGGCTCTGATGGCCGGTACACTGGTTTCAGTTTTACATATAGACACATCCTTTGTGGCTGCGTAAAATGACATGAGCAATTTTCACAAATGAGACATGATGCACTATGTGTACTATGTCCTGTTGCAATGCTGCAAACTAATACATACAACTGTCTACAACATATCTGCTGCTTATTGCTTGATGGCATGAAGTTGATATAGAATTACATGTTAAAATTAATCCCAGATGTGTACAATACGTACTGGGCCACTGTGTGGCATGCTCCCCAGATAGCAATGAAATAATTGTTTCAGAAATAAAGAAGTTACATATTGATACTCTACATGATTAAACACATTGATGAAGGTCCGGGGAGGACGCGATTATGTATGTCCATATAGCTCCAAGGCGACCATTCACGCTCTGGTGCTAGGCAGGCTACCTTCTCACTTGCCAGCTCGTCACATGCAACCTATGAAAAAAAACTCTTAATTTTACTTTTCTTCGCATAGTAAAGTGAATGATACTCCAGAATGATTGTAAATGATAAAATACAGTAGCATACACTTTTATAAGGCTCAACCATTTTTATTGATGATAATAATTATTATTATTGTTACACTGATGTGCAGCCACTTTACCGTAACACAAAGTGCTTATGGCATCTAATATATATAATTTGTCCACTTGATTTTGGTAAAAATAATTTGTCCTATTTTATACCTTATAAGTCACTTCACTCAATTTTATATTGACTTTCCAGTATTCATAGTGAGAGTTCATGAATTTACTGTCTTTATTGTTTTGTTACAAAAGTTGGGTCAGGAAACCAAAAGGTCAATATTTATATTTGCACTGCGTAGTTTGTAACAAACCTAACCTCACAATACTGGCATGGTACTCCCGAATACTGAACGTCTCTCATCATTGCCGAAGCTCAGAGCGGGGGGTGTGCTCGGGCCCTTATACCACCCATTCCGTTGCAGCAGTTGTATCTCTCTGCGGGCTGAGGAAGTTTCCCTCTCCAGACCGCAAAGAACACATAGCCCAGAGGTCAGGACGCCCAGCACGTCCCGGCGATACTGAACGTCCTATGAGTGTGTGGGTGTATATATACACACACACATACACACATAGCGAATTGCACTCTAAACTACTCTTGAGGAAAATTATGTGTTAATTTTCCACGTGTTGTGCCACTGTTACAAGTGCAAAACACAATTTTTAAATACATGTAAATTCTAGTGTGCTCTATGCATGTCAAGCACACCACTCTTAATTAACACAAAACCTTCTTAAACACTACACTTAATGCAATAGGTAATATTCCAAAAGCTGTGTCATATTTTTAAAAGTCAGCAGTGAATTACTGTGTTTCTACTGCATGAAGTGAATGGTGATGCATTGGTGTGTCTCATTTGGAACAAGAGAATGTTAATAATGTATTTAATACATTATTATATCAATAAAAACTAATATCACGTACATAACACTGTCAAATAAAAATAACGTGTCCCTGTTTGGGACATTTCATATGTCAAAAACCTTTTGTTTACATATGTACACAATCATGCAAACATACACATAACCCTGAAATTTCATTTCGCATATTACTCATTGCACTGAAAGCACTCTGAACACTTACCTTATGCTTTCGCAAAGCAATTCACATATAAAACAAACAAAATAATTACACTAAATTACAACTGTTCACTATCACTGCATCGACGCAACTGGTGGGCACACGCAGATCAGTATACTGAGTGTAGCAGTTCTCACAGTGACATCCCTGGTGGCCGATGTGTGTTGGTCACTGAGGCATGGAGAATTGCCTAGGGTCGATGGTGGACAGTAAACGCTACCTCTCTTTCGAGGCTGTTTGCTCGACGAAGCTCCATCTTCTCACATTGATCAACATTGTGCCGGCAGTCATAGCAGATTACGAGGACACAAGCTTTACCTGTTGGCCGATGGCTGCTGTCATGTTGACTGTTGGAATTGTTTACTTTTCGGTGGCACTGTGTCAGGTGCAGCGGACACTTGCATGTGTCTGTAGGCTGTGCATGTGGCATGCTGGGGTTGATGTGTCTGCTTGGAATGGCTAGAGGGCTGATAAATTTCCCTCTAACCTCTCTTGATGTTGCTGCTGCTGCTAGCAGTGATATTTGGGCGTCGTCGGGTCGGAGTAAAGGTGTCCCTCCAGTGCTCGCCTGTCACGTCTCCTTGCCTTTGCGTTGATGCTCCATCTGTTGCCGCTGCTGATTGGTGAAACACAGTGGTGTTTATATTTTTTCTGGTGTTGTGATGCTTTCGGGTGTGAGCTGTTCCTGCAAGTCTTCGCTGTCTTCAAAGGGCCCTCCCAGGTCATTAATTTGGCTGTCAGAATTTTCCTGTGGCCAACTGTTTTCTGCTGAATAATGCTTTCCAAACTGTTGTCACCTACTGGTGTCCCTGTACACATGTTGACATCTGGTATCATAGTAGTGGGCATGGCAGATGAAGTGTGGTTTATATTTATCTGGCTCACTGAAAAGCTTTGGTGAGTTGGTTAGGTGCATGCACTTTATCCCGCTTCTTCCACCTCGCGGCCAGATGTTGGTATTACTTCGATGGTTGTAGCTAACCTTAATACATCTCTTTGGTATATGGCGTTTCTGCATTGGCTTAGTCGCACCTTACGATACGACTCTTCCAATAAATAGCACTATGATTTGTGGCCCACTCCATTTTTCTCTCTGTCCTACAGAAAAAATTTTCTGGCCCGCTATTTGAGGATGAGAGTGGACGTCTACCTGTTGGTCTATATACAGGGGTGGTGGTGGATGCGCAGTTCCTCGAAGACAATGGGCTGCATAATTGCATTTTTTTCCCCTGGCCTCTCTTATCGCATTCTCCCTTCTTTCCTCCCTGCTTACCTCTTCGTTCGTGTTGTTATTTTCACATGCTCCACTAACAAATACTCCTGGCAGGGGAAGGTCATGGCCCTGTAGGATTTCTGCTGGTGTTTTCCCTGCAGCTTGGTTAGCACACATGCATAATGTAAACAAGACCGCTTGAAGTTGCTCTGCCCATGATGTATGCTGGTCTGATGCCACAGTTTCGAATGGTTCATTTGGCAAACGATGTTGTTGTTCACTTCCGTCGGTACGCCGACTTTTGCACCCATTACACATGATGCTTTTTCTCACAAACTTACACAAGTGGGTAGACATTCCGGGCCAATGAAAGTTACATAATGTATGCTGTTTTGTTTGTGCAGCACCTGGATATCCCTTAAGAATATTTGCATGTGCATATTGTAGTACAGTTTCACGTGCTGTAGCTGGTACAAATAACAACCAATTCTTGCAGTCCCTCGTGGCCCATGACTCGACACCATGGTCGGTCACCCTCCTAGTTTCAACTGCGCGCTGACCACATTCCTTGCATCATCTTATGGCAACAGGGCACGTGGCCTGTTGGTTGATTACAAACGTGTACACTTCATCCAGCAAAAACCGTGCTGGTAATGTGGTGATATTCAAACATTGATTTGCGGTTGTTGTTGCTGTACTCACGTTTTGCGAGGGCTCACCAGGTGGGCGAGGTACACAGTCACAGTCCGGCGTACTTTTTTAACTGAAATGTATACATCTCGCAGCGGGTTCAATAACTATGTTCTGCCCCCACATAGCGAATTTTCACAGTAATTGCGACCTCACCAATAACCTCCCTGGGGTGTTTTTGCATCGCCAGCTGAATTTTCTGTTTCATTCTTGCAAAGTTGTGGGAAGCTGCTGTGTCTATTAAAGCTCAACATGGTATCTGGTTTATAAACACAGTAATGCAAATAAAACGGCTGTCATGACTGATGATTTGCGACAAAAGTACATGTTGCTGTGTCAAATTGGGTTTGTTTACCTTTTCTCTGTGGCGAGCGATGTCAGGTTGCTTCACCCCTACTTGCCGTTTCCTGTCTGTTGTTTATTACCTCGTAGATGTTGATAATCCACCCAGGTCGGGCAATCATTGTCCCAGGTTGTGCCTTCACACCATTGACACAGACACTATGGTTGTCGAGGTTCTCCAAAAAAACGTGGCGGCACTGCACTGTTAGTTGTTGACATCTTGGTATCTGTCTTTGAGGTTACATTGTTTGTTGACATTCGCGGGTGGCTCTTGATGGTTGCGGTGTCACCTTGTCCAGCTTTTTTTGGTGACATTGTCATCTGCTTGCTGTGTGGTCATATGTTCACGCAATCGCGGCACGGCTGAGTGGATACATTAGTTACTAACAACATAACTGTCTGTATAATCACTCTCAGTGGTGTGTATCGCAGAGGTAAGTGCATCGTGGTATTCTGCCCTTGCAGAACTGGCTACCACTTCGAAAATGTACTTCACTCAATTTATGGTTGATGTGTCCTGACAAGGCTGATCTTCTGCATCACAAAATTATACAGGGATTCTCACCTTACTCCTCTAGCACTACCTTGCTCCTCGCTCAGAGGGACGTGAAGGTGTTTGCGAAACGGCTTCTCAGGCTATGTCGTAGCTCTTCCTACAAAATCCTGTAGTGTGTGATTCCTTTCCACCAGGCCTTGGCTTCCCTGTGAAATTGTTCGCCTACACAGTTTGGCCAATTCTCTTGATCTACACCGTAATCGCGCAGACGGTTCTTACAGTCTTTCAGAAACACACTGGGGTCCTCTCTTGCCATGCCAGAAGAGATTGGCAGTGATTGAAATTTCATTGGTGTGTGGTTTGGTTGTTCTGAGTCACAAATTCTCCAGTTTGATCTTGCAGGTGGCGTAGTTGGTACCTCTTGCAAAAGTGGGGTGGAATGTGCTATCAGCTTTGTCACAGTTGACTGAACTGGAGGTGGCCATGGCAACATCAGCTGCAGAACACTCTGTTTCTCCCATGATATCTGCTCAAAAAGACTGTCATGTGATGCAATCTCCATTGGGCCATAAGTTTCCGATTTTTCCGGTACTCCAAGGAATCTGGTTATTGCAGTTTCATTACTCATCTACTCCCGCTGTATTTTCTCTCTGTCCGACGTTTATTGTACGCATCGAAAACATCTGACTATGTGTTTATTTTTCAATGTTTCCCACTCTTGCCAAGATACACACCATTCGTGGTAAATACAGCAACACTGTCCACATACAAGCATCGCGGTACAATGTAAATCACACTGTGTCAGGTTAGCACACTTACATAACTTACTCAGGAACATGCTGTTTGTTGTTGCTATGTTATTGTCGAAATGGGCAAATTTTTGGGGGCACACGGGGTTGATGAATCCTTTGGCCTGTGCAGGATGCAGATAACAAGTGCATATGTCTTCTTGCCCTTCGGAAATTGTGTAGGCAAATAATCCGCCACTGATTTCGAAGTGGGAGCTGTCCCATTCTTCTTGCATCCAATGGATAGCATCAGGTTCATGGCAGACATTCGTCTTCTTGAAAAATATATATCAGTGGTGGATTCGGATTATGTGTGCACTGTAAAATTTTAGTGCGCAACACGGTTGGTTCACCATTGGTCATTCGCCAGTCGCAGTATCTGAGATCGCGAATGCAGCACGGTTGTGGTACAGATGGCATCTTATTTCTTGCTGTTCTTCGCCAGGCCACATGGCCTCACAGTTTGTGGATTTCACCCATGTGCGCATCTCGATAGGGGTGGTCTTGCCAGCTCGTCGTGGCATGAATGAAGGTGATCAGCAGGTGACTCGCTTCCCTTCAGCGAAGAAGACGTGCACCAAAATGGCATCGATGGCTGACATCACAAGACACGTGCTATTCCAAGATGGTGGTTCCTTTGACATTCTTGGACAATGGCAAACTTTTGGCACCAAACTGTTGTGCTTGTTTCCTGAAGAATTTCTTGCATTGAATTTGCTTCCAAATTTCTTCTTCGTGATAACTGACCATGGGGATTAGGTTTTGTCAGTAGCAATGCATTTGAACCTAAGCGTTTAATTTTTTTAGTATAAAAATACACTGGAATTTTTGTGTTTTGTTTTAAAGACTAGATATCTTAGTTTCGAGCTAATTTCAGGTAGAATTTGAAATGAAAAATTACGAATTATTTTATGTGTTATGTTTTGCAGGTTTGGAGCCTAAAAACTTTTTTTTTCTTATTTATAGCAATGTCAAATGATACGTTTACTTTTTAGAACACAACCAATAACTCTTTACATATTCTAAGATGCCTGTGGGTGTTTCACAGATATTTGCTTGTGCACCATATACGAAATTCTGTCAGTCATTTTGTGTTAAATCGCCCACAATTTCACACATGATGATTCCCAACTATTATAAATGAACCATTCTACCATGCAAAGGCTTTAAGCACAAACATGATCTTATAATCATACTCTTTGGCATACATCAGCCACACGTTATTTACATACTCTAAGATGCCTGGGGTGTTTCAATGATGTTTCCTTGTGAGCTACAAATAAAATTATGTCAGTCATTTTGTGATAAGTGGCCCGTGATATATCACATGATGATGCCCAACCATCAGAATTGAACCTGTCTACCACATGAGGGTTTTATATGGAAAAATTATCTTTTTTTCATATCCTTTGGCATACATCAGTCACATGTTATCCATGTGTTCTAAGAGGCTAGTGGATGATTCACTGATGTTTCCTTGTGGGCAATACATTAAATTCGATCAATCATTTTGTGTTCCATCACATCAAAAATACTTCCCAACCAAATACAGTCACTATTGCTCACATGATCTTAATGTGTACCACATATGAAAACACCTACAGTGATGTGGACGAACATGTACCACCTGTGCCAACAGTTGGCCAATTGTTATCTGCTTGTTGTTTGCTATAGGCCGTTCACGTTAAAGTGAGCACTTTTTGAAGTTGTTTCATCTCACATAATAACCAATAAATACATTTCATTGTGGTTTCAGACTTTTGCTTTATGGTATGGTGAATGTATGCACTGTGTTCATTAATCTCATGCCAGGGTTTGTATAAATAAGTGGGATAAGGATATAAATTGGTTGAAAGAAAAAATAACTGGGGCTTCAAAAGTGCTCACTTTATCGTGAATGGCCTTTACTTGGGCAGTGTGCCCACACTATTCATACATTGCGGTTGTGTTTTTTTTAATAAATTGTAATTATGGTATTGGATCTTGTTCGCAACCTGTCTATATTACCTATCACAGTAACTGTAATCTGAATGTCGCATTGCTTAACAGATGATGACATTTATTTCAAATTGAGTAGCAACCTACAAGTGGTTACCCTATAAAAAATTCCAAAATGTAATATTAGAGTTTGTAATAGCTGTTTTATTATTTATTTTCTTTTTTTAAAAAGTTACCCTGCATTTGACATTTTGAGATCTCAACAAAATTATTATATTATACGTTATTTCATAGTGTTTCACTTTAACTTTTGATTCTCATTTGTAGGTATTCATGTTTTTGATGTGTCTTGAGCGCAGCACCATTTCAAAATAAATGGCAGTTTTAGAGGGTATAATGAGAAGACAAAAACAGTTAATATTCCTGTGAAAAGATAATATCGTTTTTCTTTGAATTTAATGTTTGAACAGGAAACAGGAATGTTTGCGACAGTTGAATTGCTTTAAATACTGGATTATGTTTGACTATTTTATTTGCTCATTTGTCGAATGTTTGAACATTATTAAGATTTCATTTGATTGAGCGCAACAATGATTAGCAAAGTGCAAGTTAAATTAGCAATGTTCTGCATCGAGTAGCTATATCTGCCTTCATCAGAACATATTCAAATGTGTTTCATTGCAGGTGCATATGTAGCTTGGATATTGTAAAGAACTACTTTATTGTACAAGTTTAATATAGTGGACCAAATGTTACATTGTTGCATTTTTGTAAGTTATATTCATTTTTATGCCTTATGAGTGCATTTGTTAAAACAAATTATTAATGAAAATGGTGGAGTAAAATGTCTCATTTAATTTGTTCCTGCTATTTTAGTAGAATATACTTCTTGCATATACATGTTGTATTTTTATGTTAAATAGTTTTTAAGAAAATATTTAATAGCGGTATCACATTGAAATAAATTTGGGCTACTAATTGCATTAGGCACTAGGTCTGTAAACTTTCCATAACAGTGAGTAATTCACATGTGTCTCTTTTCTTCATCTAGGAGTTGGTGACAGCAAACAAGTTCTTATAAGATAGAGATCATGCTAACTCAGATTCACAGAAATACATAAAACTAGGAACTTGTGAAAAATGGGAATATCAGGAAACGGCGTTAAAAACTTAATATAGTTACATATGTACTATTTCTCTATCATAGTGCTGTATACTGAGACGAAAACCCAAGAACACAAACAGTTTAATTTCAAAATGCCTTTTAATCTGTTTTCCTTTAACTCTGTTCATATAATTTTTCCAAATTTCATTAACATTAAAAACATTTAAAAAAGCATCCCTGGCACCAAATGGCAGTCAAAGCAGGGCACTTCAATAAAATAATAAAATCACACATTTATTTTTGTAAACTGACAGAATTAAAACCAAACAAATCTATACTCATTCAAAAGGTACAAAAGATAAATGAGTATTACAAATTCTTTAAAGCCTTCAAAACTGAGTTAGTTAAATCACAACAGATAGACTTTTACTTTCAAACTGCACTAAAAAAAATGAATTCAATTTATATTGAAATATAAATACTTGATCTCAATCAGCCAAACTTTGAACATTTTAAAAGAAAGTTGCACCAGATAG
Source organism: Dryococelus australis (assembly GCA_029891345.1). Classification (NCBI taxonomy): domain Eukaryota; kingdom Metazoa; phylum Arthropoda; class Insecta; order Phasmatodea; family Phasmatidae; genus Dryococelus; species Dryococelus australis. Next base: position 104,810,947 of record CM057002.1, on the reverse strand, counting down.
GGCGCAATAGCCTTTCCAAAGCCCGCCTGGAAAAAAAAACAATGTGTGGGAAATTGGGGTGGGACTACTGCTTGCATTGCTTGTGAAAACTTTTGGGATGGATAGTAAACAGGTAATTGCTGTATGTACGGTTTTATTGGTTGGAGTGGAAGAGGTACTAAAGGTAGGGTTGGCAGTGGTTGTGTCAACTGAACATTTGGTACCGGTGTATTGTCAGCATTCACATGTGTGTTGTGGACATGTGACGTTTGGTCACTGTTGTTTCCCTTGGTCGTGTAGTCGTTGCACTTCCTGCAGGTCCAGTATCCCACTCGCTGGTCGACACTATTCAGGTACCATTTCATTACAATCACTGCACTGGTAACTCCTGTTATCTGCTTCTACCTTGCAGTCAGCTAGTTGACACTCAATGACACGCTGTTTGCGATCTGGATAAAAGTTGACATGTTCCTGACATCCAAGTATACCTTGTGCCCATTTGTTCCATCGCAGACGCATCAATCACACAGCAACGCTCGACCGATCGACATTAGGTTGCAGTCTTGATCAGTGCAGGTCGACAAGAACGACATTACACTTTTCTTGCTGCCCTGTAACTCGTGGCAGCGGGTCATAATATTCAACATTTACCACAAGAAGTAACTCTCGTAATGAATGGATATATGACCTACACGAGTGTGTCCTATGAAGCCATGACCGTTAGACACGACAGCCATTGCAGGGAACAGTGGGCTAAGCGGCGCCACTTACTCCTACGACTTTCCGATGTGTGCGATGTCGATGGGACCTGAGACCGAATCTGGAGTGTGACGTGGCTCCGAGTGGTTTCAAAAGACAGGGAATTAAATTCCCGCAGGAAGTGTGAAGTGGTGAGCGGTTCCCTAGCAGCATTAATTAATATGAGCATTTTAAAGCATAATTCACTGTGATTACACCATAACTCACCAGGGAAACTGCCCACTCCAGCACAGAGAGTCGATAAATTCTCTAGAAAACATGGTGCAGCTCCACCCTTAGTTACGAAATCAGTGTGTCTTCACATCCATACACATTCCTGAAATTAATTACATGACACACATCGATTCTAAAATGTTAATTATAAGAGTGAACATGAAATCATCTATCGAGAATCAGGCACCTGAGTCATCATTTCTTTTAGTATCACCCTTCAAGTGCCGTGACATTCTCATGATGTCACATTCTTAGCCATATATAGGGCTCAGGCGTCCATGAGTATGTTACCATTGTGTTTTAGTTAAGCAATCTTAATTATGTACAAGATCAATTTCCGTTATCATGTTATTCATTAAGTTCAGTTTTTTTTCGTTTTCATTTTGGCACTGGATTCGCCGGACGTGTGGCGAAATCGACGCCATGTCGTTAGTCTGACTTCAGCACTCCAGACAACCGGCAGGGCAGATGGTAAGCTCCACGTACCCCCTCCCCCTCGACAATTCAATATAGGCTGTATTTTATTTCATATCCATAATTCACGAAATTCAAGAACCTTTTAGTATTTTTATTTAGCCGAGGGGAGATCTCCCTACATCCTGATGTAACATACCAGGACATCACGGACAGGATGCATTTCACGTAATTACAATCTAAGGCCCACACTTTATTTCCCAGCAGTAGCAACCACCGGCAGGTCCAGAGTGCCGGGTCCACTTAGCTAAGGTATGCATTAACAAGTGCAGAAACATTAAATCGTACCTTTATGATAATAAAACAGCAATACCATAATTAGGCATGTTTTATTGCTTTTAACTCTCCTGAGTTCATCGGGTACTGCGCCCTAATAGCAGCCTTCAATTTATACAAGTGTATTTCTCTGTGTTCTACATTTACAGGGCCTGCCTCCCTTAAGCAGGGTAACTTCTGTGATAATATAGGCTTGCGAATTGGCCGACAGCTTCGCCAACAGGCAATATTTTACCTTTATGTAATATAATGGACAAATTTACTCAGCTCTCCTCCATATTGACATCAAACTTGTTCTGTGTACCGAACTTGGCACCAGGCACATCATCAGTTCCTGTTCCCCACCTGCTCTCAGGTGGGACACGAACAAACAAACAGAACCTCTGGAGGTGCAGCGCATCAAGGTCATCTAAATTTTGTGAATTTTTTTTTTGGTTTCAAAATTTCATTGCCACTTTCACGCGCGAAACAGAGTCCCATTATGGTTTTGACTTCGTTCCTGCTTAGGCACACATTGTGGTATGCAATTCGGTACTATTTACAATTTAGAAGTAGTGTTTCTTGATATACACACAAAAGATTCTCACTCCTGCTAAGTTGTTAATAATTTGGAAAAATGTTTGCCTTGTTGATGTTTACATTCCTGTTTGTCAGTTTCCCTTCACTGTTTTCGCAGTTGGCCGCAGCAAGGTTGTTTTACAGACTGGACTTGCAGCTGTATTTGCAGTACCTAGTGCCTAGCTCATATTTATTCAATATGTCTTTGGGCATAGGACGTAAACACTGCAGACACAACTTTGCTGGTGTGTGCTATTGTGTCTGGCCAGCCATGGTTTGTTTGTAAACAAACCCATATACGCAGCACAGAAAACTGGGTAAAGCCCAATGTGGTAGTGAGGGGTTGGGGGAGGGTCGCCTACCCTCTTGCAGCTAACCCCTCAGCACTTGCCGTTAGGGGGTAATGACCGACATGGTGTAGAAAGGGTGGTGAGAGGTGTGGCATCCCACGTGACCCAGCTCGCTGGGAACGATGGAGCTTCCAGCTGACCGGCGCAGCAGTTGCAGGGAAAAGTGAACTGGCATGCTTTCCCCCTGAGTTAGAGAGGTGGTGGGTGGGTATGACATTACTCGCACCTCCAACATGGCCGCTCTACTGTGCAAGCTCCTTCCCTTGCCACCACCATAGTGGCAGCTCACTATTTGCATGCACTTTTTCCCTCTGAACCATGTGGTGTCCTTCCTGGTGTCATGGATGTATCTGGAAGGCTCGTGGTGCTGCTGCTGCTGGCTTTGCTGGACATCCATGTTACTCCCTCACTGTGGATAGTGAAGGTAAATTGACAGGAAACATTTTGCAGAGAATTTGGAAAATATTTTTGGTGGTAGAAATTTTCGGGAAAATTTCATAGGCCAGGATGGCGAAAGGATTACACCACAAATTTGGCCGACATTTTGAAGCTGGTGAATAGGATGAAACAGGATCAAAATACTTAGGAAAGGCGGTAGAGACAGTGCCCCACATTATTGCAAGCCATTTGAATGTGGTGTCACGGTGCCTCAGTTGGTAAAAGTAGGTTTTGATTAGAGGTAAGTCATTAGGTTGGCAAAATTGTAAATTGGTAATTTACCAGTGCATGCCACGTATCAACCGGATGCTGATGCTACCAACATATCTTCATGGTATCATCAGCACCTGTTAGAGCTGTCTCTTCTTCCAGGGTTGTGTAGGCCGACGACCGAATAAGTAATTCTTTTGGCTGAAAAATGTTAACTCCTCATGATGACTGTATAATTCCCTCACTTGACACACACTGGACTATATGCGCTGATTATACAACTTTAGGGTGCATTTAATTACATTGCAGTTACAGATAAACACTTCGACACATGATTAAAGACATATGCCAAGTATTATACTCTTTGCAGGAATGGTGTTTGCCTGCACCCTTAAATGCCCGATGGTAAACCCATAGTAAAACACACATCATTCCATTCAACGTACCCTTTACTGCGAGTTACTTTACATGTTACTCCAGGTAACAAATTACAATGGTAGCTGGCTTTATCTGCCGGTCTAGGTAGTACTGCTTTAAATGGCGCAAAGGCCGTACAATGAATTGCTGTGCAATTTAAGATTCCCTAGGCAATGCTAGCACTGGGGAAGGTGGGAGATGGAGTCCTGGGTGGCTGAAACGAAATGGTTCCATATGGCTTAAACTATTGCAGGGAAAATGTTTGCTAAAAACGAAAGTGCTGGCCTCCCAGGCATGCAAACCATGACACACTGTGTTACATGTCTACTCTCTCTAAACTCTCAGCGATGTCTAACTTATGGAACATGGTACATGTGCCAGGTTAGAAGGCAGGCAGGCGACACGGAAGTACTTGCTAACAGGTGCACTACATGAAAACACTTGACCACTTACTGTTCCTGCTAGTTAACACAATTTAAAATAGTCTGTATGGACAAACACATAAAGCAATGATAAACAAGAGTTTAAATGATGTGGGGATGAAAACACTTGAAAATGTACACAACAAAAACATATAAACAACACTACAAAGACACTAATGCATTACTGGGCTGTTTCAGAGGGCATCGATGATGTTCGCACGTCTTTTCGTGACACAACATTTTATTTGAAGTATTAATGCACGCCATGGAGCATGTGGCCATTCCGCCAGCGCTGCACTTGTGGCATGGCCCTTAACACTGGCTCTTGCCTTGCACCTCCCATACCCTTGCATGGGGCATTCCGTGCGAAGCACCACACACAGTGATGCACTACTGGACAGTCAAGTGCAGATGATGACCGTGCTGATGAAATGTGGTGCGGCAGTCAAACGGACTTGGAAGAAAGTAACGGGTCATGCATCAGAAGTGTGCTTCATGAAACAGTGAGTATTCTAGCTGCTACACCACCATGACCTCCATCATCTTAAGAAGGGAGGAGTTGAGAGAGGTTTAGGTGGTTTGTAAAAAACAAGGCATTGAATGACAATGAAGGTGAAATATAGCAGATATGTAGGGTGAAATGCAAGGGTGAGGAAAACCGGAATATTTTGAGAAAACATGCCAGCCAGCAGCATCGATCAGCACAATTCCTATGTGTGCAAATCTGTGAGTAATCTCAAAGGGAAACAAAGATGGATCACATTGGTGGAAGGCAAGTGCCCTACCACTTCGCAAACCACAGCCCTCCATAGGAAGGTATGAGAGGATCCCCATTTTTTCATTTATATTTGGGTAAACCCCATTAAAAATTTGCATTAAAAATTATTACTGTACTAATTAATGTTATTCTATACCAGCTTATCATAGATATGGAGGCCGATTAAATACACATTGGTATGGGTGCAATACAAAATTTAATCTGATGTTGCACCAAAATGGAATTAAATATGAACAAACAGAGGTGCAAGCAGTTGCGTACCGACGCATGATTCAGAGAACTCGTCACTCTCAGTCCAAGTGTAATTACTCTCACTGTGCATGCGCAGTCGATACATGTAGCTAATGAGCAACATGTTTATCATTTTGTAATCGTCAAAAAATATGTTTTGGTTAATTGTTATTGGTGGAAAATTGTGTAAATAACTAAATTAGTGATTTTAACAACAAATTGAAGTTAAAAATAATAGCATTAGTGTTTGGGTGTACAGATTTTGATACTATTTCAGCTAGATGCCTTATTAATTTGACTTTTTTGCATGAGCATGAGAGAAACTGTTTACATCTCATGAATACTCTGACTTTGTTTTAATGACACTCAAAAATCCCAGGTAGTTTCTTCTTTTAATAATACTGCAGGATAACTTGAATGACAGATAGAATGAAGAAGGGATATTTTTTCTGAGGATGCTTCTAGCTTAACTCTCCGCATTAGCTAAAACACTTTCATTTCCATCAAAACAGTCTAAATATAAATTTTCATTTAAGTGCTTAAAATATTTTACTTCGAATGTTAAGTGCGGGAGGGGGGGGGGGGGAAATTGGTTATGGAACACAAAAGAGTTGCTTCATTAACTGTCGAAGGATGTGGCGATGATTGGTGATAAAAAACAGCTTATACGCTGTTGAAGTTGTCTGCTAGTGCGTTACTAGTGAGCAGCCATACTGGAGACACACAACTTATTTGTTTAGATTGAATAACCTTGCGAGTGCTATATGAACTGTAGTTGTTCTGAATCTCCTTTAAATTTGTGTTATTCTTGACTTTGTGTAATGCGAATTTGGCATGTAATCACACCTTAAAACTACTATCTGTTTTTGATTTATTAGGTGACGAACTAAAACTAATATTAATGGATAGAAATGCTTATGAGCAGGGCCATGCGAGTTTAGAGGTACAAGTAACAGTGTTTAGTGTTTTCGTGTATACTGTGGATGTATATGTTAAAGATATCACACAATTATGGTGTGATTAGTGATATGTTAACTGCGTAAGTTTGTAATTGAACAACTGCAGTATGTTTAATTTTTGCAAGTGAGTTAGGAATTACTAACCTGCTGTGGATTTAAAGTCTAGCCTATAAGTTTCGTACTCATTAGAGGTACAGGCACTTTTATAAAACTGTGGATACATATTTTTTTAAATGCCGATTTGGCGTTTCTTTGTAGGAGTGTATGGAATTCATTTATTAGTAGTTACGGCTGTGAAAGTTTGTCGAGTAAGGGTAAACAAAAACATAAACAATTTATCCAAGCATGTTAACATAACCTGTAACTTTCCTCATAATAAAATTGCTCTTTGCCAGTGCAGGGCATTAATTGCAAATCGCTTCGTAGATCAATACACGGCTACACCTTATAAAAACGTCACTCTTACAATATTTTTTCTCCCCAAGCCAGCAGAGTTGCAGTAACAAACAAGAAATCTGCTGTTTTTCAACACAATAATGTATAAGCAAATCAGTTCTCCAATTTTAATAGCTAATAAATGAAGCCAGTCCAGAATCTTTTATTTTCCATGGTTTCTCGAACTCACTCCAGGCAATTTCTGGGGTGACTCTAATAAAGGTAATGGCCAATTCCTTCCTTGTGTTCCCTTCATTGTGTTCTTGGTGTACTATTCTCTAATGAACCCACTGTCGAAAAGATGTTAAGTTAAATAAATTAAGTTTACTGGTGTGTTTAGATGGTGATATATTTAACGATAGGCAGTAATCGTTAGGCCTACAGTAAATGGCAAATGTTTACATTTTATTGTTTTCCGAAGGTAGGTAAAATAAAGAAAACTTAAATAAAGATAATCTTCTCCTGTAACTACACCATATGCACAATTAAAAAACTTCACATGATTTTCTTTAAATGCTATTTCCAACTTATTCAGCATTTTTAAAATTCTAATTTTGAGGGAAACGAATTGGCATTAAACTTATGTTAATATTAAAGAATCATAGGTATTTAAAATGAAATGTGCTTTGTGAAACATGAGTACTCTTAGGCATTGCGACACCATGGCCTCTATCATATTAAAAAGGGTGGAGTTAAGAGAGGTTTAGGTGGTTTGCAGCAACCAACGCATTGAGAGCCAATTAGAGTGGAATGAGGCAGATATGGAGCAGCACTGAAATGGAAGGGTGGGGAAAAAAGGAAAACCTCTAGAAAAATGCCAGCCAGCAGCATCAATCAGCACAATTCCTATATGCGAAAAATTGTGAGTAACCTTACAGGAAAAAAAAGATGGATCATGTTGGTGGAAGGCAAGCGCTCTATCACTACGCCCACTGCAACCTCCCTCCCCCCTCTTAGGAAGGTTGAAGAGGAACTGCATTTCTTCAATTATATTTGGCAAAGCCAATTACGAAGTTGAACTAAAAACAATACCATAACAATTAATATGATTCTCTACCAGCTTATCATAAACCTGGTTTCTAGACGGATGGTACAGATCTTGCACATTTGCATTTTATTTTTCTCTAATTATATATACTTATTGCTTTCTTAGGTACCAGTACATACTGGGAGTTGTCAAATATGATAAATAGGTTGCAATTTACCTACATACATTTATACATAATAGCATTAAGGGGGCGGTTCACACCATAAAAATCGTCATTGTTACAAATAGTTATTCTGAATGTACAAAATGGTAGAGGGTCTCGAAATGATGTCCCCCACCACTCCGCAGGCCTCTATATAAACCGGGCTAATTCCAGGAACCTTTCAGTCGAGAGAGAGTTGTGGGACAGGGTGGGTGCATCACCCTGTTCGGCGAGGGGTCGTCTGCAGTCTCGCGAGTGTCAGAGCCTACCCCCAACCCCTGCTTCTTGGATAAGTCAGCTTGCTGCAGCAATGTTGCCAGACCTCTCTGACCCTGCCTGTGGCACTTCTGCCACCCACTACCGATATCCGCTCGCTCGGGCAGGCTGGCTTGGTGCATCCGACCAGCTGTCCTGTCGAACACACTCGCACACACAGTTATGTTGCATCCTTATCCAGTGTATTCATGTGGGCTTCTCATATTATGTAACTAATGCATTTTGCATAACTGTTATAGCATGTTGGCGAAAATTTACCAGAAACTTCGATGTCTTGTAAATGCTGATTTAAATTAATTTCTCTCCTTACATAAAAATAAATTGATACCAAAAAAATTGAACTAGTTACACAACCTAAAATTTATTTATACTAAAAACATAATGTAGATTACCAATGAATACTCTTTAGAGAAAACTTATTATAGAACTGAAAATCAAATGAGAAAAAGTGGGAAATCCAATTGATTTACAAATAGCAATAAGTATTTTGCTCATAAAAATTACAATCAAGGTGTTATTAAGTGAAATAACCTCGTTATACAATGTTTAATGTCAAGTTTTATGTACACATGAACACAAGCTTATTTTAAACAAAATACTAAACTTTCTATACTTTAAATTCTGATTATAGTTTATTCGCAATTTTTGAATCAAACCTTTGAAAAATCACCTCATGTATGATGTGCTCGGTTGTTCCCTAATTATAATTTATCACAAGCATTTTATAAGTACTCGGATCTACATAAAAATACCCTTTTTTTAAAATATAATTGAATTAAAAATTATATTTTATCAATACATTGTAATATTAATTTTATAATTCATATGAATAAACAGGCAGAAAGTAGGTATGTTGGCATTTCTAAGAAAAATAGTTCTTTTACAAAATATTTTTACACTGAGTGCACACAAATGTGCTACATTTGTCCCTTTGGCGTAATTTTCTAGACCTGATTAAGCTTTATTTGCATGAGGCAGAGGAATATCCGGGAAGTAAAACTTTATAGCAGAACTTTAAAAAAAGTTAGAAGTAACAGTGTATGGACCATAGTTAGGACTAACGATCTGGTGACGGATTGAACTGAAAAAAATATGTTTCATTATCTTTAATTTGTTGCTGAACGGGGGCAAATTCACAGATAACAGAGAATTCCGAGCATGAGGCAGATATACACATTGGGATTCGATACTCACAGATGATAATTGACTCTCATTTCTACAAGCCACTGTGTGGTGCTTCGCATGTCACTAAATTCATTATTACTGAAGACTGATTTTACTGGAGCTACAGTAGTTGTACAATGCAGTGAAACGAGATATCAGAGAGTGACTCAAATGTAGGTTCTCCGAGTTATTTATGTAAGTGTATATGGTAGCATAATTTGAATACAAAAATAATATATATGGAATTGTGCACAAAAACAATACACAATTAAATTCAAAGCAGAATTTATGCTATTAAAAATTTATTTTCTTCAGAAAAACAAGTATCACTATATTTGTTATATGTAAGTACTCTCTTTAATTAAGAGACAAATAAGATTAGGTAGATAGTTATATTAATCATTTAACCATTTTTCTCTAATTTTAATGAGTACCACTGTCAAGCGTACCAAAGACATACAAAATATTTACTGTTTACTGCAGACTGTGCTCTTATTACTGACGAACACTGATAAACTATCAGTAATCTCAGTGCTCGTCATCAGTAATGGATTGTGCCCACAACATGAGCAAAGGAGAAGGCATTTGACAATATAAATTACGTGACAAAGTTTAACTCCAAACTGACAAGTCTAATAAAATTAATATCCCTTAGCATTAGTATTAATATTGTCATGCTTTTGTAAAGCTTCGCGCAAAAGCAAACCCCATGATATACTGCGAAATGTTTATCTTGAAAAGGTTTCTCCAGTGCTTAAAACTTTCTTTTTAAAGCATTTACACATTTCCATATCAGCTCAAATTAAATGCAGTGCATGTAAGCATTTTTCGGTAACCATACCTACTAATAAAATAAGATAGATAAGAAGGATTATTCACCGTAACCATATTTTACCCCAAAGACACTGAAACTATAATCAACATTTTACCATCGTTAACAAATTACTTCACTATGTGTTATGCGAGCCGTTTCAATACATCAAAGGTTTAATTTCTCGTATACAATTGAATGTATGTCACATGAAAAATCATGTATGTTACAAGGAAATGAACAGAAGACAGGCGAATAGTTGTATAAGATTTGCAAATGAATTTAAGACATACAATTAATTTTATTGAAGCGTTGAACTTGATAATGGCTCATTTTATTGGAAAAATTTGTTCTACGTGGTTTTTATTTTTTATGAAATGTGTTTGACCGATGTTATTTATTACTATCTACCTTTTTCTGACAATGATAACTAATATTTAAAAAATAATGGCACTTTCCAAATTATGTTATTTGCGGCTGGGAAACAAAAATATTTTTCTTCTGATGATTTTTTTGGAGATATGCCCTTATCCTAATCAACCCTTCAATTGTATACAAATGAATGTAGGTCACATGTACAGATACAAACAAGACAAACAGATTGTGCTTACTATTTGCGGGAAGAGTGACGGGTGCTGCATAAGTTGAAAAAATAAAATATACAAATACATAAAATAACAATAAAATAAAAAGTAAGGAAGATATTTTTTTCAATATTTAATCTTCAGTACTATATCGATAGGTTTGCATTTATGTTGTAATGAAATCATGTCAGATTTTAATACACAAAATTCTACGCGTAGTTTGGGGTCACTAAGCTAGTCAATTTTTAAGTTTCAGTTTTCAATAGATTCTTTACTATACCTAAACAATAAACAATTATTCACTTAGCTGAACTGATGCTTAAAAATTCATGGCCAAAAATGTATTGTTTACATCTTCACTTGCCTCTGATTTAGTCTCTTACATACACGCACGCATATTCACACGCCGATACTCACACGGGTACAAATATAACTGACTTATTATAAATGAAAATATGTCCATGGCAATTTATATAATTAGTAACAAAAGAGAAATTAAAATTTAGAACAGAATTGTCAGCTCACACAGAAGAGAGAGAGTTGAGCGTCAAGTCAGGCTATACAGCACCTTGTTCAGCCCCGTGCTTAGCTCGCTCACATAACCAATGACACTTGTTAGAGGTCCACCTGTGTCGCTCCCAATCATTGCGCTGTGTAGTGTATACATAAGGTCGAGTAAGTAAAATAATCTTTATTTCGTATTTTTTTCCTGCATACAGGCAGAGTACAATAACTTCGCCAAAAATTTGTGTGCATTATACACGAATGATAATCTCACTAATATTATTAATTGTGGTAATGAAATAAGTAGAAGAAGTGTTACGTGATCTTCAAATATTTGTTGTGAGAGGTAACTTCACAGAGCGCAGAAACCCGTCAAGTGTGGGCTATGGAGGAATGGTTATCTTATCGAGTCTACAAGCAATCAAGGTATCCTCGAAAACAAATTGACACTCTCTTAGGCAATAAAATTTTCGAAAAATTCGAAATTTCATTGTAAAAATATTGGGGACGTTGTCTGACAATTTTGAGGAGATATTTGTGCCTTTGTTAGGGAAATGCATTATTCTTTACATGTAACATAAATTGCAAGCTGCAATTTATTTACATCGCAGGAAAATATCATGTACGTGTAGGGAGTAATACTGCTGTTTTAAAATCTCTTACTGCTACACTTAGTTTAATAAACTGATTTATGACAATGTTATTTTTGTAACTATTTTGTTTATTTACTTTTTATTCAAAACTAAGAAAATATAAATCATTTAAATAGTGAAGCACAATAGCTTAGTGACAAACTCCCGACATGGTGTTATTCGCGGTGCTCTAGTTTTTTATTCGCGTTTTCAAATCTCGGTTGGAAGAATGTTTTTATGTACCTATTCAAATGTATGAAGATATTTTTAATTTTACTGGATAAATAAAACACATGACAATGGTCAATTAATGACAGTGGAAACTATGGGAAAAATTTATTGCAGTGCACTGACATAACATGGTAACGAATAAAATCATTTGATATATAACTAAAATTTAAATAATTTTGACAGATGAAAGACCATTCAGAATTCTATCACTTTTTCAATTTCTGCTAATATTTATGATTTTTGAAATTTACTATTTTCCAAGTTGTAGCTAATAATAACAGAAATATTTTCAACGAATATTTCCATCAAAACATTTTATATTTTGAAGAATAAGGTTTTTTGTTTTATTAATTAAGATTACTGGGCCCTATAACTCGCATGCTGTTAAGTCCTGATTATGTAAACATATCTAAAAAAAAAGAAATGTGTAGTAGTTATCACACTGGCCTGAGATGCGTGTTTCGCTCCAACCTCCACCAAAGACAACGAGTTCTCTAAATGTTCGCTTATGCCGAGGATTTCTTTTAAGTAAACAAAACAGTAATATTAGCATTATCGTTATTTTTATCGTCATTTCACTTTCCCATGTGAAAGAAGCCTTTACTTGCGCTTCACCTCGACCTGTCAGGAGCGCGGCTTTCAGTGTGCAGTCGCGAAACTTCCTCCGCACACATTTTACATTACTTGAGGTCATGAATTTTTATGTCCGGCACTTCGATGTTGAAATAATAGTTTACCATATTGATGTAAATGTATTTGGCATAAGAGAGAATTGTGTTTTCAAAAAAACGTGTGTAGTGGCAAAATATATGTATTGATTAATGTTTTAGAATTAATTAATTTTTGCTTATAACAAAACCATAATTTCATGAGCTTGAAACACAATTTGACAAAGGTACATTCTTGCATCACTTTTGTTACACAATGTTTTACGTCAAGTTTGCGTGAAGAAAACATGCATGGGCTACTTCAAGACCAAATACAATAATTTGAATTAAGAATCAAACATCTCGTTATAAAAAAAAAAAACAATCACATTGAAACAAACTATTTTGTAAATAAAAAATACTTGTGAAAGAGTAAACATCTGAATGTCCAACACTTGAAGAAAAGCACAAATATGTCACAACAAACCCAAACAGGCATAACTCAGATATGCTTTTAAGTTATATCTGTAGATGTGTGTGTAAAAGCTGTCTCAAATTGCCTTATCTCTATAAGTAGGCTAATAGATCAGAAGTTGGATGCAGAAAGAAGCCTATTTAGGGTAACTCAGATATTAACATTTAAAAGGTAAGGGTTATTTCAATCCTTCACTGTTTTAAAACCAGCCATTAATATTTTTATTATCATTTTGTAGAAGAGATGAAGCTGACACTAATAATGCAAAATAACTGATTTCATGGAAGTAGTAATTGTCATTGTTTTCTCACTATAAACTTTCAAAACTCTAGAGATTTGGGACTCTTTGAGATTAGGGACCTGAGGCAAACAGTTCCATATGCCTCCTTTTGTAGGCTGGCCTGAGAGTCATTTCAAATTCGAATGTGGAACCCCAAAGTTCAGACAAGTGATATAAATCTCTTATTACCTACTTATCTATAGACACATCAGAGTTGAAAACATAAAAATTATTCCGGCATTGTACTACTATGAGGGCAGGATTTTATGGTGCATAGGTGTATGGCTACGAAGAGGCATGGACCTAATTTTAGGCCAAATCATAAAATTATTTTTGTTTGCATGTGGGAAACAAGGTGGACGTCACCCGTAGCTGGCGGATTTTGCACGGAGATTTCCCGGTTTCTTCACCTTTGCATTGCGTCTCTGCTCCGGCCACATCTCATCTCACCATGTACATTATTCACGCAGGTTGGGACGACAGAGTGCCTTTGGGACCACTAACAGTCAGTCTTCTTTCCCCCATGTTTATCCTGCTTCACGCCAACAGTACATTGAGATTTTATTGTCCATTAGGTGAAATTTACTAATATTAATTGAAGTACTATCAAATTTACACTGCATATGCATCGTTATTGAAGGCACCTCTTATATATTTAGCCCCAGTTTCCTCTATAATTTGGTACCTTGCGCAGTTCTTCACATTAGCACAGAGCCTGTGTTAGCACGCACTACCGCTATTTCACAGACGCTAAACATTTTCGTGAATGAGAATAACAGAGCTGGTCACTACGCTCAGCCAATGTAATAAAATGCACAATGGCCACTTTTGTCCTCTTATATCTGCCTCATGACTAACATGATATTTTGAGAATTATGTATACAAGTGACATTTTATAATTCCTGACAAATGCTAACACCTTTGTAAAACGTCTTCAAAAACATGTAATTGCACAGTTTAAAATAATTAATGTTATTTAGAGATGTTGCTTTCAAGCTGTCTCGTACATTAGAACAGAGTTTACTGCTCTTACATGATAAAATACTTACAAAATACCGACATTCAAGCTGTCAGAGATGTTATGTTTACTGCAAAATTTTTTTAATGTTTAAAGTGTATGCTAAATTAAAAAACAAAAATTAACCAACACTTAATGCTTTTGCCAATAACATTTATACAATAATTGTAGCTGCAGGAAATCTTGAACTAGCACTACTCTGAGCTTTTGTCCCTGCGTATTCGGTACTTTGTTCATGTTGCGTGATGTTTTAGTTTAGAAGGTCGGATAATAAGAAAAAGTAATAATTTCTTTCACATCACACTACTGTACAATGGTGGAAAATGATGCACGCCTTTCGTATTTGGAGCGACGATGTGTGATTTGTCCGGTAACAATATTAATTAATTCTGCATGACGGCAATGAGAAAACATGTACAGCTACTGTAAATAACAAAGAAGACATAATCAAGTCATATGTTAACTTTGTAAACTAATTCTTTTACGCGAACTAGTTCAAAATATAACAAGAAACAGTTTTTCTGACGTATATATGTTTGGTGGAAACTAACACCTTCAGGATAATATTTCTTGTTTATCTTACTATAACTAGCTTAATGAAATCTATTAATTATCTATGGCCACAAAAATTTCTATACGATGTAAAACATATATGTAAAAAATTTCTACTCTATGCAAGATAAACATTTACGATGTTTTACAAGGAACACTTATTCAAAAAAAAAAAGGTGGACTTAATTTAGTAACGATGTTCAAGTTAGTTTATCATATCTGTCTAAGCATTATACTTATTCCAAACAATGCTGACAGTTTGTCTGCTTCCAGGGTATGGAGTGCTGCTACTTCTCATCCCAGGAGTCTGGTTTTGATTACTGGCTACCTTTCTTGGAATGTTTCAAGTGAGTTTAAAATAGGTAAAAAGTGTTTTCACAAAAATCTCAATATATCTCAAATCCGATATGTTATTGCATTATTATTATTTAGGAAAATTGCCTATTTATAAACCTAAAACCCACTTCAGCATTATTTGGATTCATTCAGTAAAGTGATAAAAAGGGGTAAAAGGAGTTTAAATACTTTACGCAATATATCTTAAGCCAATGTTATTAAATTCGTTTTTGTTTAAAGAACTGTCCATACAAATATTTAGAAATTTATTTCAGTAATTTTTTTAAATTTTGCTTCTAAAGTTAATGAGGGGGTGGAATAAGATAAAAAATGTGTTTCTTCTTTTATTATTTTCTTTATTAGGAGTGGAATTCGTATGTAAATATTGTCGAAATATCATCTGACATAGTAAAGTTTTTGATAACCTACATGTATAGACTAGCAATTTTTACGCTCTTTTTCAAAGAAAATGAGATAGGGGCGAAAAATTAATTTAATTTCAATATTTCATACACAAAATTACAGCAACATATATACGTAGCTCGGATAAACACATAACTCGCTACAGGGACGATCTGCAGCGGGCAATGTGGCATCCCCATGTGCGCGCTCTCTCCCAGGCAGCTTAGGGATGGTCGGTATCAGTACATGTGGAGCGCTCTCTTGGCTCGTCACGAACTACACACTTTACGCCGCCATGCATCTCAGGAGTATTTTGTATAAAACTCGTAAATTACATGTCCTGTGTTCATTATCAATATGGCGTAACGAGTTCCGTATAAATCTGGGTAGATGTACATGTACTTTACTAAAAAAAAACAACTTTTAGTGACCTGTTGTAACACACTCCAAAGTAGAAATTAAAAAAAAAAATCATATAAAATTATTGGACTGCACGACAAAGCTAATATTAATACATTACTCAAAAACGAAGATAAATAAATTGTGTCAGTTCGTGGACCTAATACCGCACTATATAATTTTTTCTTTACCTCCAATAACACTAAGTTTCGTGCTAATTTATGAACAGCGACCTTAAGAGATGGGATTTACAGATAAATTACAGAAAAGAAAAATAAGTTAAATGAAATTATAGAGAAGTCATGTATTCCTGTAAGTGGCATTTCAAATGTTTTGCAGTAAATCTACTCACTTAAAACATTGGTAAGTATATTAACAAGCCGATGATATAGTTTACAATAGTGACATTATTACAACCCACAGTTTTGACTGTTTGCCAGGTCTGCAGTAATGACATATGATACAAATAATAAATGGTTTTGTATGTACACTGCTGTAGCAGAGTTTATGGTAGAAAACTAAAATTACACATACCTACAAACACACAAAAACAAATAGGAATACTTGTCAACAGGTACATGAACACACAGAATCCTGTAGAAGGAATCATTTAGTTGCAAGAAGACCACTGTGGTTGTCTGATTTGTTGTGTCCATCATTAGATTTTTGTGTAGTTAATTTGCTGCTTACTAACTTAATTCCTTCTGCACATTTTTCTCTGTGTTCTTCACGTAGGGCTACCTGTAAGCAACTATTCTTGGTTGGTTTTCTGTGTCTGTACGTTCGTATGCGTGATTCTAGTTTCGTGCGACATGAGCTCTGCTTCAAAGGCACATGTCCAACACAATTTTTTCATTTAATATATGATATTCATATAGGCCTACATGAATTATAAAGCGTAAGAAATTTTAGCTCAAGGGAAATCTGTTTACAAGATTTAGTGTTTAGTTAAATATCCATAAATCATAGCGACAGTTTATGGTAAGAAAACATGTCAAAACTGTGATTTCTGGCATGTTTAATAACCCCAACTATAATAGCTCTACCAAGTAGGCAGTGATTAGTCTTATTTAAAACTTAGAAATGACAGTTGTAAACACTGGATTCGTCAGCTGTTTCCATAGTCATCAAATTTAAAAGAAAACCTATCTATTTTATCACCACTTGCACTAAAAAATTAACTTTTACAACTACTTCATTAAGTGGTCCTTCAGTAGTCCAGCAAATATATTTTATATGTCAACTGCGAATTTTATTGGTGATACACATGTAACGAAAATAAAAGTAAACATGTGTAGAATTACTTGAAGTAAAAACGTATTTCCAAACACTACCTATTTGCAAAGGTGCAAATTAATACTATCAAGTAATTCTTAAATATCTTGTTTCTCAAATGACAGATTTGATTCTGGAAATAATTCATCTAGATAAAATATACGATTGCATAAAGTCGTCGGATAAGGTAAACACAGCAGACTAATGATTGTGTGTCTCCAATGCCATGGTTGCTAGGCAACGAAACCAGAAATGGCATCGATTTCAACAGCTCATGGCACGACATGCAACACGAATAACGTTAGAAGTCTGCAAATGTAACATAAAATACAAACACCTAATGTAAACATAAATATTCGACTTGAGCACCTCACTGAAAGCATTTCTGGAGAAAATATCAGCCATTTGAAAATTCGTAATGAACTGTAAAAAAAAATGCCATGAAGAATAGCATTTTTTCTAAACAAAAAATGAAGTAAACAGAATAAAAATTACCAATCATCCCACTTCTTCAATTAGTGAAATAAACGGCTCTCAATGTCCAAACATCGTAGTATAAAAATAACACCAGCCAGTTGTCATTAGGTTTTAACCCCTACACAATATTAACAACTATTCAGCGCGATAAAACCATTATCCAATGCCACATCAAAACACGGTAGTGCATGTAAAATCCTTTGCATCTTATGTATCAATGTGACCACGAAGAACTCGTTACAAATTATTTCATTGGCTACAGTAGTTTGGGTAGTGGAAGTGAAATTGTGAGGCCAAAAGAATCCACATGGAAGTCGGTGTATTCAATTGCACCCGTGGTAATGGGTGCAAGTGCAATGGAGTTTAATTTGCATTGCATTGCCCCATTGCAAATTATAAGTACTTATATTTAATCGGCCCATTGGTTTCTAAATGGGATGGGCAGTATTTTGCACATCAGCATTTTATTTTTTCTATAATTATATCTACATGTTTCTTTGTTAAGTATCAATACATTCTGGAAGTTGTCAAATGTAAATAACAGTTTGCATTGTACCTACTGACACCATCCGCTCTCCCCAAGCCCACTTGCCCTTCATCACCGATGTCCGCTGCAGGGATCAGCACTCTACCAGGCGCTTGTGCACACAGTTTGGGCAGTGCACCACAACGGTCATGCCAGAAGCAACAACACGAGTGCGACCAGTGGGGCTGAGTTCAGCGCTCTTGTCATGAGCACAAGTGCAACGCAAATAAGTGTGTAAGTTGCAGAGCAAACACGTGCGCCCGTGCATACATGTACTAAAAGTCAACCCAATTAAATCGGGTGTAAGATTACTTGCATTAATTACTTACAAGATGCACAAGGATGCCTGTTCACGCAACATGACTGAATAAAGCCCTGTACCTGTTTATTATTTTCTGTACTTTTCATTCCTCGTGTGTTTCGTCCTCACTTTATTCCATTCAGTGATTCTTATGTATTAAATGGTTTCGTGTCTTGTGTAAGCAATAATGGCACTATTTCAGGCAGGTAAGCAATGTGTGTGTGAGTATTGTGATTTTTGTGTGTACGAAAATAGTCCGCACGACCTGCTTGCCCGCCAACCTGGCCGGCATGCGGCGCGGGACAAGATAGTCATATTTCCATGTCTCGAGGGTATGGACGTGCAGAACGACGGGTCCTTTTTCGCATGCTCGGGTGGCGCTTCAACTTTTTTACTTATCACTTTATCACAATAGACTTTTAATTGCTGGAACTCCTCTCCTTCCCATGACTTGCATTGCCTCGGGAGGCATAAATTTAACTTCAGTTTCTGTGACAAGTGATCGCCCTTATTTACATCTTGGAAATGAAAATTATAAATACTGAATACATCAGTTGGTACTATAGTCATCCCATTTAAAGAAAAACTTATTCTTCATTTTTATCACAGCTTGCACTAAGAATTTAACTTTTACAACTAGGTATGGTACTTCATTAAGTGGTCCTGCAGTAGTCTGGGAAAATACATTTTACATGTCACTTACGAATTTTATTTATGATGCACGTGTCACAAAAATGAAAGTGAACAAACATGGGCTGAATTAATTAGTGTAAAACCGTATTTCCAAACACTACATATATGCAAAGGTGAAAATTAATACTATCAAGAAGTGCTTAAATATCTTGTTTCAGCCACAGGACAGATTTGTTTCTGGAAATTATTTCTACACATAAAATATGACCTCCCTACTTAAATTACAAACATAAACACAGCAGACTAAAAAATGTGTGTTTCCCCCGCCATATTTGCTAGGCAATGCAAGTGGAAATGATGTCATCTTGAACAGAGTATACCGTGCACTGAAAACAAGTGAAGACATATATTATTGTGGAGTTAGATGGTCGTCTTCCTGTGTAAATGTCATGTGTTCATTAGTAGAACAAAACATTGTACCAACTATTCTCTCACATATGTTTTAGGGATGTGGAGACTTGTTACATTACAGTATCCGTACCTTATAGTTACTAATCAATCGAACGCTTGTTACATTGTACTTGTTACTTAGTAGTGAATTATATATTTCCACTCCTCCTTCGAGAAAGCGCGTAGGCCACTAAGAAGGAATAGTTGCTACAGTTCCTTATTATTTTTAGAAGTTTTGTTGGTAAAGGCTGTTCACGATAAAGTGAGAACCTCAGAAATGAACGTTAGAATAAAGTTACTGCCCCTGCATGCATGTATGTTAATTGGTGCACTGTGTGACATTCGCCCAGTAAAGTTGGTAACGATGGATGGAAAGTAGTTCCATATCTTACCGTCGAATAAAAAGTGTTTGGTAACCATTTCTGATAACTTAAAATTAATTCTTTCGCTTTCGGTTTTTTTTAATGCATGGAAGTGTAAAAATGAGCAGAATTGTAAATTATTTACTTTCTTAATTATTTCACAGTTTAATTTGACCGTTGCATCTTTAAAGTGATGAGGCCCATGGCAATGTTAATTTTAGATAAGGTGGAAGAATTCACAACGTGTATGTAAGTAGATCTTAAGCACGGCTATCAAAAGTGCTAATTTTAATGTGAACAGCCTATAACACGGAATCCGGGAAGAAGGAACTTTTGTTACACATTTATTGTGCCATGCTAAGGCATGTTCCCTCTCTCTACTATTTTTTCCCTCTTAAATTGCTTTTCTAGCGATTTAAGCTTGGTTTGCAAAACCCGTTTTTATTTTGCTTCCTTGTTACTGTTCGGGACGCTACTATTGTTTAATGGTAATTTTAAATTTATGTGAAACTTATTTTTATATTTTTTATTCCTCCTAAAACTGAGCACACTATAAATTGTAAACAAATTATTCTTGTTTCATTTTTAATTGATTGTAAATGCCACAAATGGCATGTTATTGTCTTTATTATCTTCGGTAATAGTCAGTGCATCCTACAACACATTTTGTATTCTATCTGCTGCTGCGATAGAGAGAAACACTTATTCTATAATAAGGCAAGTCACTAACCAAAAACTGTTGTTATATTTAGGTTTTCTTAAGTTATTGTCCCTTGTATTTCTGTAATCTTTTTTGTCAACTTTCTCATGTTTTTATGGTGTTTCGATATTTATCGATTAGCTATATCACGACTTTTAGAACTTTGTCCAAGCCACTCCATGCCCAAAGGAATTTGCTGATCCCTCCTTCTTCATCCTGTTTCCATCATGTTGTAAGTGCAAATAAATTAACTGCTGAATATTTTCATAATTTATAATATGTAGGACTTCAACACTGCCGCCTTGGTAAGTGTAATATTTGTAACTTTGATTGCCTCACCCTTGTTAGTGTTTGTAACGAAAGTTGTAATAATTTTTAATTTCCTTCTTGATATTTCTTATTGCGGTCCAAATCTACCCCAGGGAAATGTAACTGAGGGCATGTGCAGCTAAACCTTACCTACCTATCCCTTCGGCATCTTTCATGGACATGTGATAAATTTGCCAAGCTGTATGTGTCGCTGCCCATGCCGAATTTTCTTCCAAAACCTCATGGTCTGAACTTTTAATTCTTTGCATGCTCCTTGTTCATGATGAGACGACTAAAACTTCAAGCATGGCACTTACAGATTAATTTTATTGTGCTTCCAGTGCACATTTTCTTGACAAGATGTAATACTAAATTTTATAATTTTTATTTAATTTTTGTTAATAAGAAAGTAACATTTCTGCTTAAAATAATGAAACAACTTTGGTTCCAAAATGTAACGTTTTATTTGTGTGTTAACTTATTTGTTACCATTTAACCTCGTTCTCTTGTTAACTTCATTCTGTGGAACTTTAGAAAAAAAAAAAAAACAAATTAATGTAACATAATAGTGATAACACTGATATGAAATGTTAAAGATTCTCTTGATGCATATGAAACTATAATTCTGTTAATTTTTGTTGTTGGATATTTGTACACAATTGGTGAGAGAAAATAATAAAAAGAAAAAAGCATCTCTAAAGGTTAATAAAAGTTAGTTATTTATTTGTAATTTCCCCTTTTAAATTACCATCTGTGGTGCGTCGAAGTATATTTACAAGCTTTCTTTGGCAGTATCACTTGATAACTAAACCAATAAGTTATTTTATCTGTGTCATGCTAATGTTGTGGCTGACTTAACAGCAAGGAGTTGAGTAAATTTATTTTGGGCTGGCCTCTGTATTTAATATAACTTATTTATTTACAAAACCAGAAAGTTGCATTTGAGCGGATAATTACTTTTCCTTCCATGTTCTCCTCTGGGGCACATCAGTTGGGGCGTTTTCCCAAAAGGAAATTGCCTTGACTGTTATCTCTCTTGGGCTCTTAACCTGGGCATTGAGAGGTGGCTCAATATTAAGTGTTAGCAGAGTTGCATGTTTCAATGCCATTTATAATTTGCCTTTATATTTTTGAGTAATTTTCTGTTTGTGCGATCCCGTTGGTGTTGTTTGCCCACATCTCTTCCTTAATGTGGCTGGTCCTGATGGCTTTTTTTTTAGTTTAAGTTTTTAGTAATTTTTTTATATGTTTTTGTGTCTTGCCCCTTTTTTACTTTTGGTTATATATATATATATATATATATATATATATATATATATATATATATATATATATATATATATATATATAGTGTGTTCCACCATGCTGGCCAATATTGTGCCTGAATGGTTGTTAAAGGATGAGCTCATCTTTGAGTTAAAAGGGCGAGGCATTCAGCCCACTGACCTCACAGTGGCTGAACTGCATAAAATATTGTGTGTTGCTATCGATGAAATTTACCTCTTTCCCCCACACAATTATCTGAGAGTGAGGTTAAGTCAAAATACGAGGGATGTGCTTCAAAGAATTTTCCTTTGATTAAAATTGTTGAAAACTTGGAAGACGAGCAAAGTGCTTCAAATTATGCTAGAATCAAACAAAGACTGGCTCACTTTGAGCGATGGGCAAAGAATCTCATCAGCTCGCCAAGTGAAGCCCTATCTGACCTGCAGGTTGAATCCCTGTAGCATGTCATTGAACAAATTGCAGTTCTAGTTGAAAATGTTAATCGTGCAGAAAATAATCCCTCTCTTGTCCCTCTCACACAGCAGGAAGGCGCTGTTGCTAGTGGCTCAGACCAAATAATCCCTCTCTTGTCCCTCTCACATAGCAGGAAGTCACTGTTGCTAGTGGCTCAGACCAAATAATCCCTCTCTTGTCCCTCTCACACAGCAGGAAGGCACTGTTGCTAGTGGCTCAGACCAAATAATCCCTCTCTTGTCCCTCTCACATAGCAGGAAGTCACTGTTGCTAGTGGCTCAGGTCAAATAATCCCTCTCTTGTCCCTCTCACACAGCAGGAAGGCACTGTTGCTAGTGGCTCAGACCAAATAATCCCTCTCTTGTCCCTCTCACATAGCAGGAAGTCACTGTTGCTAGTGGCTCAGGTCAAATAATCCCTCTCTTGTCCCTCTCACACAGCAGGAAGGCACTGTTGCTAGTGGCTCAGACCAAATTAGTGCTCTTACCCTCCAATGCCCTTCCACTTCTCACAACCAAAATAAAGTTTTAGACCTAGCCCCTCCTGCCACATGTCCTATTTCCACATCTTAATCTGTTTAAAATTTAGGCGCTGTTATCACAACAAGACATCCTTCCTCTGCTCACACTTTTGGACCTACTTTCACATCTATATTGGTACCCAGAGTTAGTATGACTCCTACAGTTTGTGCAAGTGCATATCACACACCATCTGTTTTTCGAAAAATAACACACCTCCTTGAACACATGCTAAAAGATTTACTCTTGACTGATGGGTTAGACGTAGCCAAGTTTTTAGAATTTTTGAAAATCATAGTTTGGTTACATCAGATTTACACAGTACCAAAACCCCAATTACTGGAGGTTATTTTTCCCTTTACCATGGGACCATTAAGTGAACACACACAATTAGCCATGGCATAGTGCCTCAATTTTGATGCACATAATGCAGATGTACGACATTTCTTTATTCCTGCTAGGCTTTTGAAGAATTATGCCTGAAGCATTTTAA
>CM057002.1:104739628-104787063 GCA_029891345.1 Dryococelus australis | reverse complement strand
CACATCCAATCTCCATGTCCCAACATTGGACTTCTATTTTGTCTACACATCTAGCGAAAATGCCGTGGGTTGTAATTTAGTTTAGAAAACTGATTTTTTAAATATGCTTTGAGATGAATTTTTACTTCCTCTTCCTTTGTAATGCAGTTTGATTAAATGAAAACTGGCAAAAGGAATTTATTAATATAATAGTTCTTGTCTTTTAAAAATTAACAAATACATTCATCCATGTTGGTCATGTCACTTTTACAGTTGTGACATGTGGAAGACGAATAAGCGGTCTACTCCATATTTAGTCTATGATGTGCTATAGCCTGTTGATGTCATCTGCTAATGCATTACGAGTCAGCAGACATACTTGAGACACACAATTTTGTTTACATTTAATAGCTTTCTAAGTGCTATATGAACTCACTAGTTCTGAATTTTCTTTAACTTTGTATTATTCTTGTACTTGTGAATTGTGAATTTGTCATTTAAAAATGCCTTAAAAAGTACTACTTATTTTTTTATTTATTCTCTGAGTAAAAGAAAAATATTAATGGATGAAAATGCATATGAGCCGAGCCATGCAAGTCCAGAGGTGCATATTCCCGAAAATGACATTGTTTAATGTATTTGTATATATGATGGATGAATACGTGAAATATATCGTATAATGATGGTGTGTATAGAGATAAAACAACTGGGTAATTTTGTTAACGAACAATTTCAGTGTTTTTAATAAATGTATATACGGTAGGTTCAATTTAATAAATGCACTTACTGTGCATTTAAGGTCGTGCCTGTAAGTTGCAGACTCTTTTAGAGGTACAGCACTTTTGTAAAATAATGTCTCAGTGTTTCTGGACCATGGAGGAACAGAATGGTATGGATAGGAACTGTGACTATCCAGTGTAGTACGTCAGCATGCTGTGCGAGCACGAGGATGTTGTTGATACAAAGAATTTCAGGGTCGTGTCGCCGACGGCTGTTGGCTGTTTCTCATGTCCGCCGTTTCTGACAATATCGCAAGTTGTTATGGAAATCCCGCGTCAAGTACTACATCCAGATTGCCTAGGATAGTAAGGGCTGTCGGCCTACCATATATGCATTCTCATACCCGATGAAACGTTATGGTCACTCAACACCATGATATAGATGTGATAAATAATAAGTGACCATGAAAGAGATTATGTAGCTGAGTAGCGGCTTATACAGTAACAACACAGGTCTTACAGTCACACAGATTTATTGCATACAAAAGCCCATCTAGACACTCGCATGTTACAAACTGCAATTTAAGCCAGGTGGGCTCTCAAGCTGGTAAAATAGCCAAAGGCATACATGATTAAGTGAATTATGGCTCGATGGTGTAAAATAGAGATCGAGAAGTGAGGTGATACATACTCCGTACAAGCAAACACACGGAGGTTCGGTAAACTACATGAAATTAACATAATTACATTATGGCTGGTTGAAAAAGATAATGTGCCCGGAACACAGCAATATGGTGGTCACCTCAGAAGACCTAAGACACTACTTTGGCGCGGAGCTCGCTCATTGGCCAAGACTCCCACCGGTCAAATCACACAATATGATTAACAAATAATGATAATTATTAAATGATATGAAATGGACACTGGAATGTCGTTGAAGGTGAACGTACATTAAACCCTTTTTATCATAGAAAACATGAATAGATAAATGTATCAAAATAAATATTCTAAGTCAACCACTACAAGTTCCCGTGGCAAACTAACCTCACTTTGCACGTGAGTTTAAAATATGCAATAATTATTTGGAGTCTTTCCCTGGTAAAGTTTATTTTGCCCTCATGTAAATAACTGGTGGCAAATTATGTGAGTTATTATTTTTGTAAATATTAACACTGGTAATACACATTTGTAATAATAGGCTGCTATTCGGCTACATGGTTAAGTGCACTGGTTCACCTTAATGCACAGTTGTGGAAAGCTAACCAAAAATTCAGTATCGTAATACTGGATGTACTGAACATACTGGATAAAAATTCTTATTATTATCAAACCTCAAAAAAATACATAAAATGTGCGAATGCCTACATAATAAATTATAAGGTATATTATTTTATATACACAACATGTGTTACTGTTACCATATATGCGGCTACTTGAATTTTCTTAAAAAATAACTCACCAAGTGCACGATCTGTCAGACACATTTAAAAAATGTGCACAAAACTTATAGGAATAAGACTAGTTTCGAATAATAAACATAGCTCTGTGAGACCATTTGTCTGGTACTTACGTAACAGGTTGAGTGACATTGGAAAAAAAACCAACAATGACATAGCGGCTAGCAAAATAAATAAATAACCTTAAGAACAACATCATTGAAAAAGTAAACACAAGCACATGGTGTGTTTCTCAGACATGTGTGACAAATTTTTAGTTATACTATTACAAACCTGAATTAAATACGCACATGGTTTTAAAAAAATGCGCGCACTCGTTCAAAATTCGGAACGAAGCTAAGGACATGTTACACCTAACATATGGTCTGAATAATAATGATAACACAAACAAAACATTAACAAGAGGGCATTGCAGAAATGAAATACACAATGTAAATTATAATGGGGAAACACAGTATATTTAATTATACTTTGCTCTAAATTTAAAGAGGCAATTAAAAACACATTATACACTTTCTCGCCATACATCTCACAAAAATACATTTACACGTGGCACTGGCTCATTGACACAGGTGCTTCTCTGTGGGTTTGCTGTGCACTGTGACAAGTTGAAGGACATGGCATTGTGAATGGCCTGAGGCCAACGCAATGTTCATGTCAAACACCCTCCCCTTCTGAAGCCATTCGCTCATGACGTTTTCGATATTTACTGCAGCATACTGAAATGTCCCATGTGGTCAAAGACCATAGACACGTGGCTCCTGATGTTGTGATGGCATTGAACGTGATCGCAGACTGTAAACACATGGTTCTCGGTGTTGTTGTTTTGATGCTGGTCCACATGGAAGTAGAAAGAAAACGTGCAGCTTCCGGTGTTGTTTTGATGCTGATGAGCAGGGATGTGGCTCTCATGCTGGCGATGATACCTTGCGGGTTGCGGTTAGCACAGCATTGTGCCCGCATGCCACGCATGGTTTGCTACCGATTCCGAGTTCGTTTGGAACGGCAGGGAGTGAAGGAGAGTTCCCCTGTCCCCAATTCATGACTGCTGCTGTCCTTTTCTTAATGTGAGCAGCATCGGTTTAGAGAGAAGGTGTCCCCAACATGTATTTCTGATGTTCCTCCTTGCGTCTATGCTGAAACCAAAAATAATGATTTGACTGCCAGTGTGACAGGTGTCTCAGCGTCGTGTTGTTGTCGTGGATTCCCTAATCTGCTGATGCGTAGCTATGTTGCGATGCACTCCTCGGTACTGTTGCGATGTGAACAGCGGCTTCCCCTGCAGATGCAGTAGCATCGGGCATGACAGCTGTCAGTGGGCTTGGTGGTAAGTTTAACAAATTCACAATGCCTTACTCCGCATGCTCAGACGTACTTCACAACATGCTTCCTCCATTTTCCTGTACTAAATCCTTTCTGTCCTGCAGACTGATGATGTGCTCGGGTGTATACTGATTGTCCCAGAAGGAGCTGTATTGGGCGTCGAAATGACACTGGCGTCCATTATCAGATGTAGCGTTGCTCGTTTTTTCTCTCCTCTCCTACCATGCATGGGTGCCTCTATTCTCGCTCTTCGCCTCCTTCCATGCTGCTGGCACGTTCTCCTGCCCAACAAGTGAATTCGCCGGGAAGGGGAAGGTCATTGCCCTGGAGCAGCTGGAATGGTATCATACCTGTGGCCTGATTCATATGTGTCCTGAGTGTGAAGAGGTCTATTGGCAGTTCAGCCCACTACGTGTGGTTCACACCCATGCGCAAATGAAGCTGAGTTTTTAACTCTTGACTGCAGCATTCGGTTGGAATTACACGTGGATGGTAAACAGCCATGCTTAATTGTCAAACATCCTATATCCCGCATATGTTGTACCATATACAGCCCGTGAACTGGGTTCAGGAAGTGAAGAATTCATTTTCCACTACTTTCCATACAGAACAGGCTCTTGCACTTGACACAGGGCATGCTTTCACCCACCTGGATAATAGGCCCATAACCACAACTAATAAATACCTTGCCCGTAGATGTGCAAACAAAGGGCCCATTAAATCTAAAGCTACTGTTTCATATGGTTCTAGCATAGTTTTTGGTTACTGCTGTTGTGTACCTTCTGTGCTTCTGCTCTTGTAACAGTTATAGGTGGTACAGTCTTGAACGAAATGGCGGACCTCAGCTGACATTCCCGGCCAGTGAAAATACTTCAAGATATTACGGTGTGTCTTTTCCACACTGGGATTTCCCACGAGGTTGTTAGATTGCATGTATTGTAACACTATAATACAGGATGCAGTTACATGTACATCCTCCAGATGTCAGTGTTTACATTTATGCAAGATTCCAGTGAACCATTAAGCACGCACCATATGCCACTGTTGCATTGCTCACTGACTGCAATCCATCTCTGTGCCACAGGGCACTCTGCCTGTTTATTCACCGGTTGTACTCTTCCTGTTGTGGGTGTCGGCGCCTGCGGCAGCACAGTGACGTATGAGCTTTGTACCTGTCATGTTGTGTTGTTTCCTGAGTAGGAAAAGGAGGGGGCTGAATGATTTCCCACTCCTCTTCATCTTGCGCAATCTCGGTCTATGGCGAACAGCACAAGCGGTCTGCGAGTTGATTTTGCTCCCCAGCTACGTGTTGTACCTCAAAGTCATAGGCCTGTATGAGGAGATCTCAGCATGTCAGCTTACTCTAGCTCTCCTTCATGCTGTGTACCCACAATAGGCAGGCAGCTGTTGTTAGTCCGTAACTGAAGCATTGATATCCAGGAGTGCTCTGAATATCTTGAGATTCCACACTACAGCTAGACATTCACATTCGTTGGCATTGTACCGCCACTCTACTTGACCAAACTTGATGCTTCCGAAGTCAATAATATGGTGCTCATTGTTGTCGGACAACTGGAGTACTACGACACCTAACCTCTTCTCACTTGGATCTATCTGTACGTACAAGTGTCGACCTGGGTCGTATAGTGACAATGCCCTGCACTCGCAGAAACTCCATTTCACGTCTTCAAAGATATGTTGTTGTACGCTCTGCCACTTAAAACGTATATTATCTGACATAAGTTCCATGAGTATTACAGCAATAATGAAGAACCTATTGGTATACTCACGAAGCCAGTTTATCAAGCCCAAGAAATTTTGTAACTGCTTATGTGTGGTCGGCTAAGGTAATTCTTCAATTTGGATGAGTTGATCCTGTAAGGGTGTTCTCCCATTTTCACTGATTATATGACCTAAGAATTGGATGTTCTCCTTCCCGATGTAGCACTTGATGTTTGTGCACGCAAGGCAGTTTATTGCCAATTGCTCGAAAACGAGTGACAGGTGGTGTAGGTGGTCTGGCCAAGACTCAGACTATACAATAACATCATCGAGGTATGCAAGGGTGCAGACACCAAAAAGTTCATCTAACACACGTACCATCATTTCTTGGAAGGTTGACGGGACACATTTTAAGCCGAATGGCATTGCACAGAATTGGCAATGGCGCCAGTCAGAGGCGGCAAATGCGATCTTATGGTGGTCTCTCGGTTTCACAGCCTTTGCGAAGGTTGATGGTGGTCAGCACCTTCACGCGTCTCAAGTTGTTCAACGCATCCTGGATGTGAATTTACGGCGGTAATGCACTACACATGATCTAGTTGAGGCTATGAACATCTATGCAAAAGAGCCAGGTTCAATATTTCTTTGGCGCCGAAGTAATTGCTGAGTTAAAGGAACTTTCTGATGGTTGAATGACTCCCTCTTCCACAATTCCACTATCTGCTCCTGCATGACTTCCCACTGGTGGGAGTAATAATGGAATGAAATGTTGTATAATGGGGGTTTCTAAATATTTCTTCACTCATATAAAATGACATAATTAATAAAGCCTGGTTTCTATAATATTAAACATAATTAACTGTTTTGAATGGTCTTTAGAAGCTTTTTTTTTTATCCTTTTCATGTGCTGGGCATTCTGGACAAATGTACTTCCCATCTTTTATGTCAATAACTTAATGTATAATTTTTAATGCCATTCTCACTTTGATTTTCCAATTGACCAGTTGGATTTTCTTTCTGATAATGCAATCGGGGGAATGGAGAAGCAATTGGATGATTTCATTTTAACTAGTTAGTAGTTTGAAAAAAAAAAAACATACCTTGGATGAATGAATTTAATGTTAATATCAATATAAATATATATTTTAATCAACATTCTTTCAGACATGCAGGACCCATAACTTCCACAATCTGCGGTGCCAGGTATTATCAAAGTGTTGGTGATACCATGAAATTCTGGTTTATCTTACTCTTCTGCCAGGGCCATGTAGGCCGACGAACAATGCAGTATTCATTTTGGCTGTAAATTATTAATTCCTCATGATGACTTTATATTTCCCTCGCTTGACATGTGGTGGACTATTTGGGCTGAACACATGCTCTTATGCTGCATTTGATTACATTGCAGTTACGGATTAACACTTAGAAACATAATTAAAGAAACTTGCAAAAATTTCACTTTACGTGGGAATGGCGAGGGTTCGCATCCTTAAATGCACGATGGCAAACCCGAATAAAAACACATGCGATTCCAAATATGTAGCTTTTACTACAAGCTATGTTATATGTTCCTACAGGAAACAACTTACAATGTTAGTGGGCTTTCACTGCTGGTCTAGGTAGCACTGCTAAAAATGGCAGGAAAGCTGTAAAATGAATTATTGTGCAATTTAAGGTTCCCCTGGCAATGCAAGCACCAGAGGAAGGTGAGGTGCACAGTCCCGGGCGGCTGAAAAGATGCATTTATGTACGACTTAAACTATTGCAGTGAAAATAGTTTGTAAACCAAAGTAATTGATGCCTGGGCGCGCAAACCGTGACACACTGTGTTACCTGTCTGCTCTCTCTAAACTTTGAGCAATGACTTATTTATGGAATATGGTGTCCGTGCCTGCTTTGGGGGCAAGCGGTCTACGTGGAACTAAATTTTAAAAGGGGCACTACATGAAAACACTTGACCAATTACCGTTCCTTCTAGTTAACACAATATAAAATACTCTGCATGGAATAACACGAAAAGCACTGATAAACAAGTGGCGAAATGAGGTGGGGATGAAACAATGTGAATATGTACACAACAGAAAACTTACTAACACAATTTTCAAAACACCAATGCATTACTGGGCAGTTTCATAGATTGTCTTTGGTGTCCGCGTGTCTTTGCATGACACAACAATTGACTTTAAGCCATTTCGAAAAAAATAATGCTCTTTTGTTTATTATGTACTCATGTGCTCCATGAAGCATGTGGACACACTGCCAGTATGGCACTTGTTGTACAGTAGGTACTAACACATGCTCTTGCCTTCCACCTCCCATACACTTGCACGAGGCATTTCATGTGAAGCACCATGCACAATGATGCACCAGTGAAAAGTCAAGTGCTGATGATGGCTGCGCTTATGAAATGTAATGCGGTGGGGAAACGAACTTAGGAAAGGGGTAATGCGGCCTTCATCTAACACTTCCGACCCACCTTTCAAGAAACCATTTGCAGGTGGACAGCGACACGTGTGGCAGAGGCACTTATTAATACTCTTCTTCTTTGGACGTAGGGTGTAAGGCATTCTTGCCCCTCCCCCTGCTCTGTAAATATAGGCTGCTGTTCCTGTGCCTTGCACCTTGCTCATTGTGGGATGCTGGGGCAGCCCCACAAGTGATACATGCTGCAGGCAGTTTATTCCGCCATCAAGACTACCACGAGCCAGCCAACCCACTTTGCTCACTGTCAGTGCTGTTGCTCGTGATGTCCTCACGTACTAGGCTGTGTCGCTGCCGAGAGTGACCTGTGCTGGTGATAAATGAAGGGGGAAGGGGATTTTTGTCATGCTGTAGTGACCCCTCAGGTGGCATGTACACACTTGCTGAGCTCAGGCTGGTGGTTTCCTTGCAGACCAATGATGCCACGACGATGGGTGTTGCAGTGTAAGCTGGTGGACTCATCCCCAGGTATGCTGGTGCTGGTTGCGGCGCTGATACTGCAATGGCGATGCTTGTGGGTGCCGTGGCGTCTAGCACTGCAGGGCTAGCTATTGGACTGGTCCCCCATGGCGCTGGTGTGCCGGGCGACGTCGAGCTTTTGGAACTTGCTGCTGGCATGTATGGGAAGGGTGTGGATGCACCTTCCTCTTCTACTCCTCTACCTTGGCCCTCGAGAGTAGTGTCGCCATTGAGGGCCACCTGGGCTTCTGATCCACTTGCCACTTGTTCCTACCTTGGTTTGATCGGTGCCAGCGTAGCCTGCCACTTGGCTCGTGTGAGCATGCATAAACACCCTTTCTCGACATGTGGGTCGTACAAACAATCGCTATATTGTTGGATCTGTCACTGAACAGGTTTCAAGGTGGTCAGTTAATAAGCCCCACTGCTCTATTGCTTGCATCGCACACTGTTCTCTTTTCTCTTTCAAAAAATTCACAGCTAATCAGTGCATGCTCTACTTCCCTGTATAAGTTGTTTACAAGTATGTCTTTATTGACAACATGCACTTGACTAAGGATGGTCTTATAAAACTGTTCCTGGATACTTGGTGGAATGATATTATCCCACTCGGCATCGTCTATTACAATGACATGCACATTTGGTACTCATGACAATGCTTCAGCTTAATTTGTTCTCCTTTCCGGGGATGTGCTCTGCGACAAATTCGGAAACTTGCTGTAGCAATGCCCACCAGGATAGTTAACAGTGTGCTTCCTTCAATACGTGCAACCAGATGAGGCATCTGATATCAGTCCTGAGTGAAAATCGCTGATATTCTAAATATACCTGGTATTTCTTGACTGCCCATATAACTGCCAAGCATTCGCATTCGTTAACATCATACCTCTTTTATGTCTGGCCTAGATTAGCATTGCAAAATCATTCACTTGCTTCGCACCATCCTCCGCACATTGGTACAAAACTGTGCCCAGCCCGTACTGACCGGTGTCAGTTTGTAGGTACAAGTGATTACTGGGGTCTTATCGAACGAGCTTCGGACATGACAGGAAATGTGATTTGAATTATCGAAATGCATTCTCCTATGCATCACCACACATAAACATCTTCTGCGGGGAAACTATATCTGTGAGTGGTGCGATCACTATTGCAACTCCCTAAGCCAGTTGATATGGGCAAAAAGTTTACATATTTTTTTGTGTGTTCGTGGTGGCAGGTACTGTCTATCAACTGAAGCTATTCAGCGTTATACATATTTCTATTTTCTTACACCACATGGCATAGGAAATCTAGCTTGATCATGCCAATATGACACTTATTTGCCGCACATGTGAATCAGTTTATTTCGGTTCTCTCGAGTACCATTGGCAGGTGGTGCATGTGGTCTTCCCAGCTTACAGACCAGATGACAGCATCGTCCAAGTATGCTAACGTCAACCCGCCAATGAGTCCATTCAGGACTGAAACCGTTATATACTGAAATGTTGCAGGTGCACGCTTAAACCCGAATGGCTGCGCAAAACTATAATCTCCTTCCATTTGGAGTTGTGAATGCGGTTTTATCCTTATCTTCCTGCTTTACTGAAATCTGCTTGTGCCCACTGCACAGGACCAGGGATGACAGAATTTTCGCATTGCCCATCAAACCCAGTGCATCCCTAACACTAATGTATACTGGTAAGGTGCTACATGTGTGTGTTATGGCTAAATTTTACTTTCTACGCATGGACTCGATCTCTCCAACCGCTAACATTTAACTGACTTGTTCACATATAAAATGGGCTTTTTGAGGCATTTAACTGCTCGGATTAGTATAGTTAGGCCACTCTTTCGTAAGAAGTATCGGCCACTGTGATCCTACTCAATTCATTATATTTTCGAAAAGTTCTCTGCACTCGTCCAACAGATGCTGGAATGCTGTCTGATAATGTAGCGGAATCTCGTGATCGAATTATGGCAACGAAACCTGGGGAAAGTTACCAGCAGTTATTCTATCTATGTTATAGATCGTGCACCTCTCTGCAGCATCGAAATGTATACATCTTGTGGCTGGTTCTAGTATCATATTTTGTTCCTGTAACCATGGAATGCCTTGTAAGTATCACATCCTCACATGTTTCTGTGGTTATTATTGCATTTGTTATGGTCTCTAAGTTGTGCACTCTGACTATAACCATGGCTTGTCCTACCGCTCCACTGCTGGGATGGCCAGTAGCAAGCCGAATTATGTGGTTGGTAGTGGTTATACCGTTCTTGTTTACAAAATGTGGATGGACGAAATTATGGGAGCCGGTGGTGTCAATCAGGGCATGTCAAGGTTGCCCATTCAAATACACCAATTTCTTAATAAACTGTGCCATGTTACCACTAACCTGATCAATTAGTGCTTGCTGCAGTATCAACTTCATGCTGTGTGATGGGACCAGGGCATCAGGAGTATCATGCTCCCTTGACCTTACTTTCCATTTGCCTGGTTGCTAGGTGCCGGTCCCTTGAAGCTGTCAAGGTGAGGGTTCTTGGGGCACTGGTTGTGCCAATAAACCACCTCGACTGGCTTGCAATAGCGGTAGGCTTTTTGTGGTTGTTTGGTTTTATCACACTGGGCATACACTTTTCTGGTGTCCTTGCTAACACTGTCACTTTTCCCGTGGTTATCACTGGGGAACACACCATTTTCACTGCTAGTCTCAACATAAAAATAATTCGGCTCATGTCCAAAATGATTTTGGTACTGGTACAATAGTTCCTGAATATTGCTTTTGCCCTCATTATGCGAACTCTGTCGCAATCATGCGGCACCACTTTCGCGATGCCATGAACACGTGTTTCTCTCGAGGATGATTGTGGCCCTATACTGCTGATAAATAATGACATTAATCTGGCAAAGTATTGCAGCAGGACTGTTTACGTGACAATCTCCAAAGTTTCCCACTCTTCCAACTGCGGGTGAAAGCGGTTGTTGAGGTGCACTTTATGAGTGATAAATGTAGGTAGTTGTTCCCCTGGCTGCTGTTCATGCAACATCAGTTTGATTTTCGCTTGGAGTGAAGCAAACAAGCTACTGGATCTGCACTGCAAACAGTGCACAAACTCTTACTAGCCAAGGTTGTAATGATTAACGGCACTCCACCACTATCCTGCGTCACCATGCAGTTGGTTGCCTCAGCAGCTCACCCGCTCGTCTTCACATATTCAATACTTCTGAAACGGGATGTACATTCTTTCAGGAATACTGAAGGGTCCTAATTCGCCATTCCTTTGAAGGTTGGTAGGTATTGAAAATGAGTCGGGGTGTATTTCTGGCCATTGTCTACATTGATTATATTCACTGTTGCTTGGATTTTCCTCTGCTCACTCTCTTGCGGACAACTCAGAACTGTATTTTGTCCGTAGCTGTTGATAGGAAACGTTGTCACTGGTGTTGATGCAGGAAAGGGGGATTGTACTACTGCTTGTATGAGCCTTTATGGGGTAATGGCCGGCATGGTGTAAGAGCGGGGGTGAGTGAGGTCGCTGCCCATATGACCCAGCTTGCAGCGAACTATGCAGCTCCCTGCTGACCTGTGTGGTAGTGGTTGGGGGAGGAGTGCATTGGCACTCTCTCCAACTGAACTGGAAAGGTGTTAGATGGTTTTGACATCACTCGCAACTAAATAATTGTCGCTCTCCTGTGCGTGCTCCTTCCTCACCACCACAATGGTAGCAGTTCATTATTTCTGTGCGCTTTTCTTGCTGAACCATGTGGCATCCTTCCCGCACTTTTCTTGCTGAACCATGTGGCATCCTTCTCGGCATCATGCATGTGTCTGGAAGGCATCATGTAGCTGCTGCTAGCTACTTAAATGTTTCTCCCTCATTGTGGTTGGTGAAGGAAAATTGCCAGAAAAATTTTTGTATAGAATTTTGAAAATTTTTGGGGTTAAAAATTTGCAGCAAAAATGTATAGGCCAGGATAGCGAAAGGGATATGCCACAAATTTATGCGACATTTTGACACTGGCGAATATGATGAAATAGGGTCAAAATACTTAGGAAAGGCAGTAGAGGCCATGCCCCACATTAGGACAAGTCATTTTGGCATGGTGTCGTGGTGCCTTAGTGGGTACAGGCAGGTTTTAAGGAGCAGTATATAGTTAGGTTGGGAAATTGGTAATTTACCTGGGGTGCCAACTATCATCCAGTGCTTCGATTTTGTAACTCAACAACTTCTCGTCTCGATTTTTATCTAATTCCATTTCGATCGAGATTCATTTCAATCAGTTTGTTAGATATCGATTCTGTAACTTTTTTCACATCTATCGAAACGGTACACGAGATGTCGATCTCTTTCTCTGATGGTTATGGGTCAATATTGTATAGCCACTGGAGAAAATAAAAGTTCATTTCCTTGGCAACCAGTTGCCAATCAGAATTTAGAATAATTATTGCTTGGTATGTTTGCATGTACACTACCTAGTATTTATTTATATTTTAGTATGGATGAGCATTACTTAACATAAGTTATGTTATAACAATTAACAAAATATAATTGTTCTGTTTTTGATCTCGCTGGCTGTGCACAACAAAATCTCTGTGTCCCAACATTGAATTGCATTTCTGCCTACACGACTAGCAAAAATGGCGTGGGTTGGCTTAGAAGTTATAACACTGTTTAGTAAACTAGTGCTTGTGTGATGTTTTCGTGCTTCTTCTAAACAATTTGTAATGCTTTTACATTAAAATATTACTGGTAAGAGTATTTCATTATTATTATAGTGCTTGTCATTTAAAACGTACGTGTAAAAATTCACGTTTATCACTGTTGACCATGTGACTTTGATAGTTGTGTAGGATTGGATATGTCCATGTTGAGTATATATGCAGAAAACTAATAAGCAGTCTACCTTATCTTTAGTCTATACTTCCGAGTCCAGTAAAACTGTTACCAATAATGGTTTAACCTGTAGCAAAACCTAGCGCTACAAGTAGTAACTGTTCACAAATAAATTCACTACAATTTCATACGTTACACTTCCATGCAGGCTCCGTATCTTCTGTGTCGATCCCTTTCTGTAAACTGTTCTCAGTTATTCTATAACGGTTTAACATTCCTGGAGTTTCGGTACTGTATTAACTAAAACTTTCTACACTTTCGGGTAGTCTTTTGATCGG
This sequence comes from Dryococelus australis, assembly GCA_029891345.1. NCBI lineage: Eukaryota > Metazoa > Arthropoda > Insecta > Phasmatodea > Phasmatidae > Dryococelus > Dryococelus australis. The sequence continues at coordinate 104,773,773 of CM057002.1, read as the reverse complement.
TGCTGTTAAATAATTTCGAAAATGTTAGAACCTAAATGGCGTAAAACAAAGGAAATGTCTAAGATTTTCACCTTGGTTAATTATGAAAGTGAAGCATATAACGTAGTAAGCCAACATTTTCGTACAAGAACACAACACGTAATTTACACAAACATGTCTAGTTAAAAACTTTACAGTTTCCTCGCCTTCAATTATCACAGGAAGATCACAAAAACAAGCCACACATCATAAAATGTTTCATAAACATAACATCCGAAACATTGAAGCTTTACAGCAATGTTTCAGAATATAACCGATATATTTCAGTTATCTTTCAGACATGTAGAAATGCCCCCTTTCAGTTATATTACACTGTCATCTATCCTATACATAGCCATGTTATTGAACGGATATGCAACTGTGTTATGTATCTGATACATAACAAATGCCTAACAATGTTATGTAAGTAATATATAGCCATGAGACATATCCGATACATAACAATGCTAAGTATCAGATACATAACAATATTATGTATCTGATACATAGCATTATTCCATAACCAATTGATCACAATGTTATGTATCCGAAATATAATACATAATTACGTAACAGATATGTAACAACGTTTTGTCTCGGATAAAAAAAACTATGGTATGCAACCGATATACAACTGTCATGTATTCGATGTATAGCAGCATCACATATACTTTTTTTGTAGTGTCAAATATCCTACCCACAAAAGTGTTTTTGTTTTGGACACCCAAGTGTTATACAACAGATTCTATGTTATTCTGTATCCAGTTTATTCCCAGTTGCCGCCTACACCATAGCACTATGGTAAATACATAACTGTGCAAATCTGATACAGTGCAGCATTGTTTGTGAAACTATAAATATTAAAGACATATTTTTATAAAATCCTAATTTACAACAGAGAATTTCCCAGAAGTTCATCATTCCATATCTATTTAATTGAAGTGTACACTAATTGAGCGCTTACAGTTACAGCTTTATAAATTTTATAGCTCAGTGCATCAGTAAAACTCAGCTGTTATTTTGAAGTTTTTGACTTTTAATATATCAGTAGTGGTTTTGTGTACATATTAAAGAAGGCCGAAAATTTTTTTTGGTGGATGCGGCAATGTGATAAGTGTGTATAGGATGTGCTGCAACCAATGGCCTTGGTCTGCTGTTTTTCAGCTATCTGCTCTGCGAGTTCTTCGAACAAAAATGTGCAGCATTTCACAGGTAAACGAGAACCAAACAAAATTTTATTTCAAATCTAAAAAGATTTTAATGTAGGATGCTTATTGTCTGTTGGACACACATGTCACAATTACTAAGCACATTGCAAATGTAAGCTAGGTTAACTGTTTTCTTTCTTTCACATGTGATGATTGTGGACATACTCACCATTCACTCATACCTGACTTTTAATTTTAATAAAGCACACAATAAACTTACATTTTCTTTGGCTGCCGCTGACAGCAGAATCGCAGGACTAGGATAGTGCGTGTGAAATAGTTCCTTGTTAGATTTCACGTATAAGTAAATTTAGCAGCCCACTTATTAATATCAAATAATATTAAATAATATATTATCGTATTTTGAAAAACAAATTCTTCTATTGTTAGTATGTTAGTACAATTATATAAAATTATACTACACAGGTGAACAGTTGGGGCATGAGTTTCAAAAGCCAGCACGTCATAGCTTCGTATCGTGTATACACAACATGGCTAACAGACTGAGTATTGCAAAGCAAGAAAAGCAAGAAAGTCTTCTAAAAACTAAGAGTATCGTTACTGTGTACTTTTAGTTGGCATTATTATTATTATTATTATTATTTTTTCTGCAGCATTACATAATAACCTTAGTTTCTTGAGTGTTGTTTTCATGACTTGAACTTTATTGTTTTCATAACACTGCCAGTAGTCGTGTTAGTTGGAGATAGTGTTTTGGCAGCCAGCACACAGGATAAACTGAGCCAACTAAGTGCTGATTTTGTATAGTGATATGGCAGTTGTTAATTTCAAAACACAGATAAGGCTGAACATGCAGTGCATGTAACTTCAGCATGGAATAATTAAATATATTTCATTATTTCCATTATAGTATAAATTGTGTTCTATTTGTACACACAAGTGCAGTACTTTCATATTGGGTAATTCCATTTGGCACTGTCTACTTTTATGTTGTTAACGCTACCTTAAAATAAGTAAGTTATATAGCAAGGAATACACAGTTAAATGCATTTTGACATAGACTACTTTTTACTTTACAAACAAGCCAATTAAGTTATCAGAAGTGCAGTTTGAGCGCTGTTATGGAAAATGTAATATAATCAATATTTATGTCTATAAATAATTGGAACAAAAAAAAACAAAAACACAAACAATGGCAATCCCTTTTTTCTGTATGACTGTAACTGATAAAAGTGAAATGAAGCAGCAGTTATAAATTGTCAAGTTTTTATTAAAATATTGATGGTGGTGTGAGAATATCATGCTTGTCCTCTTATATTGACATTGGGGTGGGAAACATCATCCTTGCCCTCTTGTAAGCTGTTTATACTTAATCTTGTTTCCGTCGTTTCCTGCAAAACAAATTTTTAATTAAAACACAGTGCTGAATTTTCACACATAAAATAAACAAAGCAAAAAAAAAAAACATTAATTTCGAAATTGGAAGAGCAGACTATTTAGATGCAAGGATATTACAATGACAGAAACAGTAGCCTATTTAATTAAAAGAAAAAAAAAACTAACTGCTGCCTGGGATGTTTGATAAGTGCAAAATAAATTAACAACTTTGTTTCAATATGCATTAATGTCTAAAACCACAATTTTTGAAGGACAGGTACGAATACTTGTCTATAAAAGTGACCCACTTGTTGTCTAGTTTAGTTAGTGAAATTGGTGCTGGTGCCACTGATATACTTGTCCGATAAAATTATGGTTTGTTATACGATTTAATCATAGCTACTAATTACTGTACATATAATTGCAATAAAACATGAAAATAAAAATAAACTCTAACCAATATTTCTGTCGGCTGAATCATTGATTATACTGTATCCACTAGTTCAAAATGTTTTCACCAGATGTCAGCCACATTCCTAAATCGCTGAATCACAATGCTGCAACTGGACTAGTGTACTTGCAGTGCTTGCGGCAATGTCATGAACGACATTTCACTCCATCAATTATATTAAATTGTATCATTGAACACATTGTTCGTGGATTAAACCCTCAAGTGCCATATTAACCAGAATAGAGGCTGAACTAGATTCTACACCGACTCCCAATATTTGCTGACTTACACAAGGAAAAACATTTTTTAGGCCCTATCAATTTTGTTTTACGTGGTTTTGTGCGTTGTTGTGAAATAGTTTTGACAACGTTAGAACCTAAATGGTGTAAAACAAAAAACCGCTGCAGAATTATGAAAGTCATTGGAAAATGCATTCGAAGACTCTGGTCTAACAAGACGAGTCGGCTTACCGACGACCCTTGTGACGACACTGGAAAAGTGCAAGTCAGTTGACGACTACTGTGATCGAATCAACACAATAGTTTTCCAACTGAATGAAATTAAGTTCAAGGTAAGTGACGAATTGATTGGAACTTTACTTTTGGCTGGGTTACCTGAACATTATAAGCCAAAGATAATGGCACTCGAAAATTCCGAGTCTAAAATCACTTCATTTGTAACAAGCCCAACCACATAGCCAGGAACTGTCCTGACAGACGCTACAGTCTGGGTGCGAACAAGAAACCCACTCCACAGAGAGATAGGTCATGAGGTTCGCAAAACTGCCTATTTGAGAAATGGGATATACTGCATGCACACCCCAGAAATCAAGCAGTGTTTTCATGCAGAGAGTGCCAATTTCCCTTTGCATCATAGAATAGGGCATCTCAATAGGAATGTAATGCGAAATCACCAGCTCGCAATGAGCTATTCCCCTCAACAAAATGGAGTTGCGGAAAGGGCCAACAGAATGCTGGCAGAGAATGCTCGAATCATATTCTTCGATGCTGACCTTCCAAACAGTTTCTGGGCAGAAGCTACATGCACAGCATTATATCTGACCAATTGCTCCCTTTCAGGAGTTCTCGGCGACAAAACATCATACGAGTTTTGGCACAGTAGAAAGTCAACTCATTCACATTTAAAAGTCTTTGGCTGTGAAGCCATGGTTCATGTTCCTAAAACGCTCAGAAATAAATGGAACCCTGAGGCAAGAAAGCTTATCTTCGTGGGATACTGAGATGCTTCTAAGGAGGACCGATTCCTGGATCGTGAGACTAGCAAAGTGATTTTCAGCTGGGATGTTAAGTTCTTGGAAAATGGAAGCGACAAGAATGAACATTCAACAGCTAACGTGGTCGGAAAACACACAACTGAATAGCTACAGATGAGAACCCCATTTTATAATGTGAGAAGGGAAATGGAATGGATTCCAGCGAACACAGACCCTCAGTTTGCAGTGAAGAAGGACCTTTTCTTGGTTTTGAGAATGAGACTCACCAGGGAGTAGTACAAGAGGTGGAGGAAACACCCAATGAACTAACAGGAATACCACGGCGATCCCTACGACCAGCAAAACCAAAAACTTGGCCTGATTCACACCGAAGGAATGAATACATCAGAAAAACCTATCACCATTCAAGAAGTACTACAAAGTGAGAGCTCAGAAAATTGGCAAAGGGCCATTGATAAGGAGTTCGCATCACTATTAAAAAATTACACCTTTGAGAAGATTATTCTGCCGAAAGGTGCGAGACCCCTGAGAACGAAATGGGTTTTAAATAAAAAACCAAGTAGTGGTGATGAGCCGGAAGTGTTCAAAGCTCGCCTGGTGGTGAAAGGTTGTAGCCAAGTTCATTGTATAAACCATGAAGTAACATACTCACCAGTTGTTAAGTATTCCTCCATCAGGTATCTTATGTCACTATCAGCAAGAGACGATCTTGAAATAGAGCATGTAGGTGTGGTCACTGCCTACTTGTATGGAGATTTGGTAGAGGAAATATATGCCATTCCAACTAAGGAATTCACTTATCAGAGGATGGCAAATTATGGAAACTGAAGAAGGCAGCATATCGCCTGAAAAGAGCAGGAAGAAATTGTAACAAAAGAAAAGATGTGAAGTATTATCAAAACTTAAATTATCCAAGTCAGACTCTGATCCTTTGTGTATACCATTTCAGGGATGGTGCCAGTATAATGGTCGTCACCCTCTATGTTGATTCCATATTCCTTTCTTCAAATGTCAAACAGCTTGCGGAGGTAGTGAAGAATTCTCTCAAGGATAATTTGAAATAAAAAACTTAGGTCCCATCAACCAGTATCATGGGACGACCATCACAGGGGACATAAAAAGGGGAAGATATGGATTTCCCAAGAGACCTATGCCAATAAGGTCTTGGAACGATTCAGCATGAGGGAAGCCAAGCCAGTGTCGACTCCGCTTGAACCAGGATGACGTCTGCGACAAAGAATTTGAAGAAAGGAATGTCCCAATTCAGCAGGCCATTGGTTGCCTCCTGTACCTTTCCCAGATAAGCAGACCTGACATTGCCTTCGCAACCAGCCTGCTTTGGAGATTTATCCATTCATACAAGAGGGTGCATTGGCAAGCTGTGAAGAGAGTGTTGCGATACATGAAGGGGATTTTAAGTTAAAAGCTAGAGTTTTGTAAAGGTAGCGACATTGAGCTGGTAGCATTTTGTAATGCTGACTGGGGAAACAAAACCAATGGCAGGAATTCTGTTACCGGTTGTGTGTTCAAGTCATCAAGTGGTGCAATATCATGATTCAGTAAAAAACGAAGTACTGCGGCGTTGTCCACATGTGAGGCCGAATATATGGCATTGTTCTTCACTGTTCAAAAGCTGTTATGGTTACGAAAGTTGATGTATGAAATTGATCCTGGAGGTGTGAGTAAGCTCTGCAGCATATATTGCTACAGCATAGGTGCAATCTATCTGGCAAATAATCCTGTTACTAACCCTATATCGAAACACATACATGTCAGGTTTCATTTCCTTAGGAACTATGTCGAATCGGGAGTTGTCAATGTAGTGTACTTACCTTCAGAGGATATGGTGGCTGATGTCTTAACCATACCTCTGAGTGCGATCAAGCATCTTAGGTGTGCTGTACGATTCGGACTTGTCAAGTAGTATGTGTACATTTTATTCTTTGTGAATGTGCATAGCTGATAAAAGCTATAGGATTACATCCTTATAGTGTTTGGAGACATAAATTTAAGGGATGGTGTTGGCGTTGTAAATTTATATCTCCAGGATGCATTGTATGTATTTCTATTCTTGCTTAGTCCTTGTACTTGAGCATTTGGCTTTATTTATCTTTGGTTCTTGTTTACATTCTTATTAATGGGCTTCGCACCATGTGTGAACATGCGATTGTCAAGGCGATTAGTTGAGTATTAATAAACAATTTATATCGCTAGTTGTATCATCATTTCGGCATAACAAACAGTAATTTGAAAAGACATTTAGAAAATTCCACAATTTTTTCCTGGTCTGTCAAGTGACATACAAAATGATTTTATTCAGTCTGTTTTCGATGTAGTCTTACAAAGTATCAAGATGGAAATCGAGAAAACATTGTTTCTACGAATAATATTGGATGAGACAGCAGACATGAGAAAAAAATGCAGCTAAACACTCTTTTGCGATATGTAAATTCAAAAGGAGCAGTTGAAGAACAATTTATTGGATTTAGTGATGTTAGTTGTGATCGGTCTGCCAGGGCCTTACCAGAGTAAATATTTCGTGTTTTAAGTGATTTAAAATATTTTGAAAAATTAGTAGCCCAAACATATGATGGTGCTGCAGTCATGGTAGATGAAGTAAATGGCCTTCAGTCACTTGTAAGAGTGAAATGCAGTGAGGCCATTTTTGAACATTGTTATGCCCATAGACTAGATTTAGTTTAATCAGATTCAGTCAGCTACATTATACAGTGCCAAAGGTTATTCATGACACTTACAGGATTTGGAACTTTCTGCTCTAACTTAACAAAGAGATTAATATCAAGAAGTTGAGGAGCTATTTCCTAAGGCCTCTTCCACTCGTAATTTCAACAGTAGGCTTGTTTAAATGGTTAGTGAATACAATGACGAAATAGAAAACATGTTGGAACTAATGACTGAAAATGCTGACAAATGGTATAGTGAAACTCTGCTAATGGCCTGTTGCACCTTTTGAGTTCACAATCCATCTAGTAGCCCTTGTTATAGTATTTTATATCCATGTGGTATGGCATTAGGGCACACTTTTTTCCAAATAAAAATATACCGATGTTGTTAATTCATATCAAAAAGCAACAATATTTGTATAGTGGTGGAAAAAACACCCGAAAATCAAGTTAGCTTACTACCAGTTTTGATTCATGAAATTGGTCATGCATTAGGTCTTCAACACACAAACAAAAAAAAAGCAATTATATATCCAATTCTTAATAATCTGTTCGATTTGAATTCAGGAGACATTCAAAACATTCAAAACTTTTATGGGCCACCTCCACAAAATTATTTTAATGATAATGAAAAAGAACCATTTGATTTATGCAAAAATGTATATATATAAATACAATTTTTAGTTATTGATAGAGAGTTGTATATTTTTTTACAATAAACACATTTGGACTAAAAGTTTAAATGACAATAAAATAATCAATAAACCATTTTTGATAACACATTGGTTTAATTTTTTACCAAAGGTTTTCAATAATTTTTTTAATTGTCGAAGACCTTCGAGTGAATTAGTTATGTTTGTAGATGACAAAATTTATATGACTGATTATAGTTATAAAATTATAAACGGATATCGAAAAGGATTTTCTTAAATTGGAATAAGTGAAAAATATAAAATAAATGCTGTTTTTAAGTCATATTTAGGGAAAAGTTTAATTTTCTATGAAAGAGCATAGCCAAATTAGGAAAAAAATTTCCTTATTTACCAAATACGATAGAATCCACTTTTAGATATACAAATATTTTACTGTATTTTTAAGTAATGTAACTGTTAGTGAATATAATGAATTAACAAAAAAATTGACTAGAGCTGGTAAAAATAAAATATCTTTGTTTGGTATAAAGTGTAAATCATATAACGAAATTACATATAAGATGAAAGATATTCTCGATGATTTAAAGAATTTAACACTTTTAAACCTTGATTATTCTGTATTATAAACAATTTAATTCATATTTCATTTTTCGTTTCCTTCATAAAATTTCTAAATAATGCACATAAACACTTACCTACTGTACACGTGCGAAAATGGAGTCAATTATAAATATACATAATAACAAGCTTACTGACATTGGTAAACAATTCTTTATTATTATTGATAAGATTAATAATCCTTTGTTTAAAGCAAAAGAAGTTGCTGAAATTTTCGACAATGGAAAACCTAGAAATGCTATTCAAAACCATGTATATGATGAAGATGAGCTACATTTTGAAAATATAAAAGGGGGCCCAAAAACTGACCTTCCTTCAAATGTGCAATAGCATACCATATTTATTAATGAATCAGACTTATATTCACTTATTTTTCTTCTAAGAAAAGAAGCAAGAAATATTTAAAAAAAAAACAGGTATCTTCTGAAGTTCTCCTATCAATAAGAAATCATGGTGAATATAAATTGCAAAGAGTGATTAAATTAAAAGATAGAAAATTAAAACAACTTGAGCGTAAATATAAAATGAATTAAATTGAACTCAATCATTAATAAAATACTAATACAATTAAAGATAAACATGAGGAAAATATAAGAGACACAGTTAATATGTCTTTCGATGTAATAAATCGCTGAAATAATGAAATCCGAGAATTGTTTCACGTTTTGAACCACAAAAACGAAATCAAAATTTATATCCATCTATTATGTCATTAGAACTCAAAGAATTAAAGTTCGAAGATAATTGTATAGAATTGACGATAGACATCCAAATTGTTAAGAATTATAGAGATTTTAATATATTCCAAATGCTATCAATTTATATCAAAGAATGAAGGAAATAATGAATGAGTCCATTGTGTTTTATCATAACTATTTTAATATTTTAAGATATAACTATACTCAACAACAATTAATTACTTACATTAACAATCTTTGTCAAATTGAGTAAAGAAGTTACTTATTATATTTAAATTTATCAACCATCAGTTTTATTAATCCAACCATTTAACATAATTTTGTTCGTTTTTAGTTTTTAAATTTTTTTTGACTAATTATTCATTAAGATAGTCTGCTTTCATAATTTCGTCTTCATAAAAATTGCCATTAATACTTTTTTATTTGTAAGTTGGTACAACATAATTAAATTTAATTATATATAACAGTATAACCTTTAAAATAAAATATTTTACTAACAAAATGACATCTCCATTTTCATATTTTGGTCAAAAAATATTCACCAAATCTATTTGCAATAAATTTTTTAATTTTTTAATTAGTTTCAATTGGCTTCATTCCAATAGTTCTATGTTTTCAATTATTATATTCTTTCACTAATTCGTCTAATATTGTTGTCCATTTATAATTGCCATTCAAAGCAAATTTTTTACACATTATAATTTTTAAAGTTCTATTAAATCTTTCAACAACACTAGCTTTTAATTCAGAAAATGAAGAATAATGGTTGATATTGCATTTCTTCATAAGTTCGTTGAATGTTTTATTATAAAATTCCGAGCCATTATTGGTTTGTAAATTATTTGGTTTTCTTTTCATCAAAATATTTTGTAAAGCACTTACTACATTTTTAGTTCTTTTATCTTTAATTGGTATAGCAAATACAAATTTTGAAAAAAACTTCGATAATTGTTAAAATATATTTGTATTCATTGTTTATATGTGATTTACCTTTTTAATTATCAGCACTCATTTCTACAAAAACAATTTGCCTTAAATCATCAATTCCATACTTAATTACTTTACTAATTGGAAAATTTCTTCTTGCTGGCATATAATTCATAAATTATTCCTTCTCTTACTTCGAGCAAATATTTTTTTAAAACGTTAATTTATTAGAATTGCACATTGATCATTTAATTTTTTGAACTAATCGTCCATTTTTTGTATTTTCAGTTTTATATTATTTTTAGTGAATTTCTTGCACTTTAAACACCAAGTGTTAGGCAGCTGAAGCTGCCGAGATGTATTCGTTACCATTTAATAGTTAAAAAAAAAATATTTATAGTTAATATTTATATTTTACGAAAATTCCTAATGTAGTCAACATTCCATCAACAAAATAATTAGGTAATTTAATTTTTATTTTTAAAAGTTAAAAACACACCTCTGTTGACATTAAAAGGCTTACTATAATATGTTTTTGTAGTTAACTTAATAACAGTTAGAGTATCACCACATAAATTATCAGAAATTATTTTATAAATAGTACAATCCATCAAAAAATAAAATAAATTTACATCATCATCTATGCGAAAAACATTATTATTTTTATTCCACTTTCTACTTAAATAGTATATATAAGATTTTTCTTCCTTCATTTTTCTACTATTTGGTTTAAATTTTGTAATTTAACATCAGAGTCTTTATCAGAATCTCCTTTGCATTTTTCAACTTTTGTGTTAACAAGTGTTTCACAATAATTAAAAACTAATTTGTTTAAATTATGCAATTTATCAGCTATTTCTGTATCAAAATATCTCTTATTGACAGCATCTTTGCCATATACAAGATCACCATATTATTATTCTACGATTTTGAATAGAAACATATTCTATTGTGTAAACAAAAACTTTTCTTATTTGATCGCATAAAGCAGAAACAATGGTATTATATTTTGAATCTACATATGATTTTAAATCAGAAACACTAGTGTTGTATTTTGATTCTACCTCAATGTTTAATACATAGTCAAAAACAATAGTTTTATATTTTGAATCTGCATCTTTTTTTAATGTCTGTTGCACATTATTTATATGTTTTATATAATCAACAACAGTGTACTGAATTGCAAATTTGTGTCCTCTTTTAGAGCATAATCAGAAACAATACTATATATATTTCCAAATATCTTTTATTGACTGCATCTTTATTATTTATAGTCTCAGCTATATTAACAATTCTACATCCTAGAAAAGAAACATAAGTTTTTTTGTAAAATCGATACATTTTGATAGTTCACTATGTAAAGTAGAAACACTCGACTTGCATTTTGAATATACGTATGTTTTTAAATCTTCATCAATATTGTCAAAGTTTTTATTTAAAGATTTGATTAATGGTTTCCAAAATATATGTCATTTAATAATATAGAAATTATATCGTGAAACTTAAAATTTATCGAAAAAAGATATAATACGATTAAACATAGATGACCTCATATAAAAGAATTAAAATTCTGAACTCGATCATCATTGTATTAAACATGATTGTTTTTTAAACAATACATTACTTTATTGGGAATATTGCCAACAAATGAATCAAAATAGGAAACATCATAGTTATTTTTAAAATAGCAAACCCAATGAGTGTCAGGATTTGTTGAAATATCGAAATTTACCACATCACATTCACTTTTATGCATACTTTTTGGCAGTTCATCAGTCATAAATATTTCTGAAATATTTAATATTTAATTTTTTTTACATATGTTTCAATGTTGACGTTGGATAGTGGGTATACTTTCAAATTGTTTTTGGCCTTCCTCTGTTTTTAGATACTACACTACTTCCAACTTTATTTTCCCATGCCAAATTGTGTCTCTGTTGTTCTTCTAATTCTTTTTTATTTATTTTTAGTATGTTCAACATAATTATAAATTGGACCAGCTTTTACAGTTAATGCACCGAGAGCTCCTGAAGCTGCAAATAAAATTGGTAGAACTCCTCCATGATGCAAACCACTTCCTGTGTTTCTTATTTTTTTTTTTTTTTTTAGTATTGGTATTGATAAAGCTAGTAAGAAACCTTTGCCTTCTTTTAATTTTATATTTTTTCTGCTCAAGTTTATGTTTTGTTAAAAAATTATCTATACTCAAATCTCTTAATTGATCAATGGGTATGTCGAAAGTTAAGCTTTTATCTTCATTTATAAGTAAAAAATATTAATAATCTTATTAATTTTAATGTGCTATCATAATTTTATATTGGGAAATATAATTGAGGCAACCGCAGCAGAAGCAATTTTTTCTCCAATAGAAGTATTTTTATCTAATATAATTTATTTTGCTTCTTTTTGAAAAAATTTATCAGTTTCATGTCTAGATTCTAAATCTTTATATCTATATGCAGTATCGTGATATTTGCCAGCTTCATTTAACTGATCTATTCCTGAGTCTCCTCTTTCTAATCTTTCATTTAATTTTGCAAATTGACCACAATAATTATAACCTGGCAAATTGCATTTCGGGCAAATTTAAATTGTTTAATGCCCAATTTATCACACCTTTGCCATGGTGTTTAGAATTCCAAAATGAATGTGGAATAACATTTAAAACTCTTATTAGATATGGAATTCCTTTCGGATTAATAACAACAAAATCAGAAAATTTATTGTTTAGCATATTCATAATGTTTACTTTTTCATTGTGATAATTTTTATTTTCAGCATTTTCTTCGCTATGAATAACTAACAATATATCAATTAATTTTCTAACATCTTCCATTCAAATATATTCTTTGGCAAACTATTGTACTTCTTATGCCTTCTTCAGATTTCAAATCATTTACAAAAACCTCAAAATCCTGAAATCCGCCTGTACTTTGTGCTGGTTGAGGTTTATATGTTCATTATAAATTCGACTAACTATATTAATCCACTTCCAACCGCTATTTGGATTTGGATTATTTCTTTTCTCAATATGAACATAACTTTGAAATGTGGCATTGGTTGCTGAAACAATACCTGTGTAAATTTCAAGATCATTAGTATTGAATATGCCCTCAAGATATGATTTTCTATTTTTGTTAACAAATTACAAAGTCCTGGTGTTAAATTAAATTTTTTACCTTTAAGAAATAGTGTATCTTTATTTAGCATTACGATTGTATTTCCAGTTTTAAATTTATCTCCGACTCCACATAAACCATATTTTTCATTAATAACATTAATAATTTTTGCAATTTCTATTCCGAGAGTTATAGCAAAACACCAGCTACAAATGGTAAATCTTTTAATGGAGTAATACCCACATTAGATGTTTTCGGGAATAAATCTCTTTCAAATGATGTTCCTTCGGGAGTAGGTGGATAATCTAATTTACTTTCTGCTATTGGAGCTACTGTGTTAATTAAATTTTTATTTTCTTCACTCACTTTTCCTAATTTTTTTAAAAATCAATATTTTGCAATTCACGAATTAATTGTTTTTTTCTTTCTTTCTTTTTTTTCATATTCTGCTTCATGCTGCTTTTCATTTTTTTTGTATTTTTCAATGAGTGATTTCACTCGATGAACTCCTTTTGATTCTGCCATTTATATATATTTTTTACTTACAAATGAGTTGTAAAACCATAAGAGTTTTAAGAGACAAACTTTTGCTCGAACTGATAAAATGAGGGGGAATTTAAATATTTACAATAACAGAATCGAGTTTGATATGCCTATAGGAGATGACTTTCCTTTTCCAAACAATGCTTATGTTTTTGAAGAATATCACCTACTAAAGAGAGATCAAATTTGAACTGAGGCAAAATACCAAAAATTTGATAGTATTGATGTTTGTTCTATTTTTTTTTGCATTTCAATTTTCTAAAGTATAAATCTCGAAACATGGACATGTTATTGAGGCTGTTGATAATCCAGGAATAACGTCAACAACGATGAATGCTTTGTTAAGATTGCCAGGTGAACAAAATTATTTAGAGTTTACTGGTATTGATAGTAAATGTCGAGTAAAATCTGTTCATAGTGATAAAATAAACGAAATAATATATCCATTATGATGTTTGTTTGGTTTTATTCGAGACAACAATGAAATTTACCGGAAAGGTGGGTATAAAATCACTTTTTTCCGAAATTCGTCTCATAACAATTGTTTATTTGTTTATCAAGCTAAGCAAGCATATGGCACTACAATTGATAGAGATTATGCTGCTCGAGGTAGAATTTATATTCAAAAATAGAAATTTTTGTGGCCTATTGTTGTATACAAAGCTAACACATCACTTGCAATTAAAGAAGTAATATATATAAATTCTAGAATTCATATCAGTTTTAAGTGTTGGCAAATTTTAGAAAACGAAGTTCCTGCTGGGACAACTGTCTTTAATTTTGATATAAAATAGCAGTTTAAAAATTTTCAATTTGACATACCTGATTTTGTAATTGTATGCTTTCAAACTAATAGAAAAAATCAAGCTGACCAAACTGTTTGTGCTTCTAGGTTTGATCACAGTAATGTGAGAAATATTTTTGTTAAAAATGGAAGAAATGAAATTTTTCCAACAGAAAATTTGATTCTAGATATTGAAAATGATCTGTGTCTTAAAATGTTTCAAGCTTTTTTTTTTTTTAAATTCAAGAACAAAATTAGATACTATATATAAAAATAATGAACTTTATTATAAGCCAACTACAAATTATTATGGCGCTATAAATTATTATTCATTTTTGGGAAGAAAGCCATTATATGTTATTGACTCCCTATATAGAAAAACAGCAGTACTTAGAGATAAAACAAATATAAAAATTAGTGTTCATCTTAAGTAAGCTGTTGGAGCTGGTACAATTTGTAATATTGTTCTAGTAAGTGATCGAAATTTAACTTATGTTTACTTAAAAGAAAGGATTACTGAAGATTTAAAAATTTTTAATTTTATTAAATGGAGGAACCACAAAAATATTTCGATATTTTCATGCAATTTTTTTGATATTTGGTTGAGTTGTTTTATTGAAAAAAATATTAATATCACAATTCTAAATAAGTGTTTACTGTCTCTTAATAAATTTACTTTCTTTATAAATAAAACCAAATTGGATAAAATTATAGAACTTTTAAAAGATTGAGATATTGAATATGAAATTATAAAAACAGCAACTTCCATTGATAAAGAATTGGACCTAGTTCAATTCAAAATAGTTTTAAAAATCAATAAAAATTATCACAGATCAGATAAATTTTCTAATTTTAAAGACAATGTTTATGATTTGGGTTGCTGTGATGGCTGGGATTATGGATTCAGTAATGGCCATGCTTCATATTTTTTTATTTCTAGACTTTAAGAAATCTTATTGGTGTTTTACTCTTTTTGAATAAAATTTATTAATTCTTCTAATTATATTTTATAATATTTTTCTTGTTTTTAGCTTAATTTGTTTCATTTTGCATGTTTTTACCTTGCGCCATGCCCTGCATGCTATTTTCGAAAAAAGTGATAAATTCGCTTGATTTTTGCTTGATTTTGAGACAAATTTGCTTCTTAGTTAAGATTTAAGAATTGGTACAAATGACATTTCTTGAAACCATGAAAAATTGATGAAATTTTATAATTTTTAGACTTAAATTCATGATTTTTTGCTTAAATTGTGGACTGCGCTCGAATCGGCATTTATCTACTCAAATCAAAATTATCACCAGTCACTGAATTTACTTAACTGTGTGCTTATCGACACTATATATATATAACATGCCTTAGACGATCGTGATAGACAACAAACGTTGCTGTATGGAACTGTAAAAAGTACACCTAGAGCAGAACAAAATCAGAACTTAGAATTATCGTTTAATACAAGCCCAGAACACTACCAAAATTACACATCACCACCCACAACAAACAACATGCAAGAAACACAACCTCCCCTCCAAATTGTTGTACATCACCCAGCAAAACCACCAGCATTCTCAAGTACAGTAGGCGAAAACGTAGCGGATTTTCTTGAATCATAGGGGGCTGTAGTGCATATAAATAAGTAAAACACACATTAGACAATTTCGTAAGAAACCACACTGAGCAAGTCACATGGCACAAACTTCAGACCACACTCAAAAACACCTTCGCCACAACTGCAGACACAGAACAATACAAACATCTCTACACGAAATTCCAATACATCGGGGAAAACACCATGTGCCACATAGAAACGATGAAGTACTACATACATAAGTATAATTCACAAGTTTCTGACCAGGAGTTTTTGAATGTTTTGTGGAAGTTCTTGCTGCCATCCATAGCTGACAAACTCATAAGATTAGCTAATGACACACTGGCGCAAATGATTGACAACCTTAAACAAATTTAAAACAGAATATACCGTTACCATCAGACACTAACACAAACCGGTAGCAACCCTGAATCAAAACGGTTAGAGTCTGAAATAACTAAGTTGAAGGAAGAAATTGCACAACTTACACTGCAAAACCAGAACACCATACATGCCTCCAATACAAACAAAGAAACACCTAACCCACACGCTAACTTTCATCACCAATTGTGATGTGTTCAGGCACCACACACTGGGGCTATTTCCATGGCTATCAACCCTGTCAGGGTTATCAAAGGAAGGTACAACCTATCATTATCATTAAGGAAAGCCCGATAGGTACAAATCAATATCGGGGACACCACCAGTTACAGAGAGGCAGATCTTGCTTCTGTAGATGGAATTATTAAGATAGAAACACGCAACATGTTAATTATAGTACCCAACATTATCAATCAAATAGACAGTACAATACACTGGGATCTGATTCCGGAAGTGTACGGCCAGGACCTAGCCAGTCATCAAAAAATATCAATAAAAGGAGGTAAAACGCATCTCCTCCACCAACAAAATGAACAACAAAGTTTGTGATGCGTGCAGGGCAATTTTTAACAAAGTTGCCAAATAGATCTTATTCTGATATTGCTAAGTTCAATTCCCATAGCAGCCAGACAGTAACGAACAAACCGGCTGCTTTTACCCCACATGCAGTATTGCCATTTAATTTAATTACGGTTATAATTTATAATGGCATTATTCAATGTTAGCATTTCATTACCTTAAAATGTGTTTTAATGATTCGCACTAATAGGTAAATATGGAAACAAACAATTCGAACCTTATCATTTCACTCATTTTTATTTTTCAAATGTTTTTAATTTTACTCCACAAATTGCAATTATTTAAAAAATATTTTTTCTACTATTTCAGGAGGTAATCAGGATGCCACACCATTATAAAAGGAGAACTATTCGGGCGAATTGGGCTGAAGAATGTATGTCGGGTGCTATACGAGATGTGTTACAAGGGACAATGGGCTATAAGCTGTCCACTGTAAAGTGAGAACTTTTGAGGCCCTAGTTACTTTTTCCTTTCACATAATTTTTTGTCCTTTCAACCACATTTTAAAATAAATACTGCCATGTAAGTATAAACACAGTGTGGATATTTCACCGGACTCAAAAATTAACGCCTAGGGCAGCAATAAAATATATTTTTTGATTATTATTCCAAATGAGAGGGCATCAAAAAGTGCTCACTACACTGTGAACAGCCTATACAAGAGAGCGTCACAGGTGTATGGTGTTCCCCAGTCATCATTGGAGGACAGAGTTAGATAAGCCCGGAAAGAAAGTTTGCCATCACAAAAACCTGCTGAAAAGAATTTGGGTCTTTATACAACTGTCTTCTCTGTGGCGCAAGAAAAAGAATGTGTGGAGTATGTTTTGTTTCTAGAAAAAAGGGTTTTTGGTATTACCTTGACTGATATTTGTGAAGCTGCGTTTCAATTAGCAGATAGTAACAACATTCATAGTGCATTTAATGATGATAAAAAAAATAGCAGGGAAGGATTGTCTATATGACTTCTTAGATAGGTACAAAGAACTGTCATTGAGAAATCCAGAGAAAACTTCAGTTGCATATGCAAAAGGCTTTAACCACATGTCTGTGGGAAAGTTTTATTATCTACTGGAATCGCTTTATGATAAATACCAATTCTCTCCACACAATATCTATAATGTTGACGAGATGGGCATTATGACAGTGCCTAACAAAACTTTCTTGAGTTCTAGCACTTCGTGGTAAAAAACAAGTGGGATCTATGTCATCATCTGAAAGAGGCACACTTTTGACTGTTGCAACATGAATAAACCCAGCAGGAAGCTTTATGCCTCCTATGTTTTTCTTCCCAAGGAAGAAAGAAAATCCCAAGATGATTGATGACACCCCTCCTGGCTCCTTCGCTATCTACCATCAAAGTGGGTGGATCCAGAAGGAGGCGTTTATTATTCGCTTCAAGAAATTCATCGAATTTACTCATCCCTCATCTAAAAAGCTTGTGCTGTTACTTATTGACTGTCATGCTTCCCATACTAAAAGTCTGGAACTTGCCATGCTAGCTAGAAAAAATCACACAGTCATCTTGTGTTTTTCCTCCGCATTGTAGACACAGCTTACATCAACTAGATGTGTAGCTTGTGGCTTCTATGAGTGCATATTATGAGTAGGGTGTTCGGAAATAGCTATTTGCACATCCTGGACGACAAGTGACTATTTATGTAGTGGGTAAACTGTTTATAAGTGCATTTTTAAGAGCAGCTGTAATGCAAACAGCTATAAAGGGGTTTGAAAAAAAAACTGGAATATGTCCATTGAAGCAGAATGCAATCCCCGATCATTTGTACTCCCCTGCAGAAACTATTGAGCATCCCATTAACACACCAGGCCAGCATGGAAAATTATCACGACACAGTTCAGCCCTTAGCATCTGTAAGCAACACAGTCCAGCCATCATCATTTGTAATTGACACAGCTCAGCCATCAACATCTGTAATTGACACAGTCAGACCCTTGCGAAGCCCTTGACTCAAGGACATCTTTGGCTGGAATTTCACCAATCCCAGAAAAATGTGAACCGCAAAAACAATGGCACAAAATGCCAACAAATATATTTCATTGAGCAAGGCCTGAGTATCATTAGCATGAGTAAACTTTATAAGAACACATAAAATATGTGGAATACTTTCTTTTATTAATTGTAATATTTTTCTCTTTTCTCTTGTTTTAACAAAAGTCACACTATAGAGACAAAACGCTATATGCGAATCTTTCTTTAGTGACTAACATCATAGTTAATCCGTGAGTGTAAATATTGTTACAAAATTCTTTACAAACATATACTCTAGAAACATTTTCTCAATAATTTTCTGCAACAATGCAGCTACATTCTTAATACTTTCCCATTTACTAGAAAAAACTAACCAGTACAAAATATCTGGTTAAAATCCAAGCAAAAGCTAGATTCCACTAAAAAAATATTTAAAAAATCCAATATGTTTGATTTACAATATTTATTCCTTGGTTCCCAGGCTAACCAAAAGCCATACTAAATATACTGACTGTGTTACCAATGAAAGTCCAACATGATTATTTTTTATTATTTTTACTATAACATTTATTTTTCTAGTTAATCAACCATTCAAAAGCCATGCTAAGTAAACTGCCTTATTACCTAAAAAATTCCAGCAGGGAATTTAAATAAGATATTTTAACTTAACATGTATTTTTAATCAACCATTCAGAGGCCATGCTAAGTACACTTCCCTTTAATTTATTTCTTTCATATGTGGGGTAACAACCCATTTATGTTGAATTGCCATCTCATCTTGCAATTAAACCTGACAATTATTACCACAATTTTCTTTACCATTTAATCTCTTGCCTTTTCAAAAATAAGGCCATAATAAAAAACCATTTAAAAGTTTTTAAAAATATTAACACTCCAGGCTGGGTGGACGGCAAGTTAATATCTATATATTTTAAACATTAATTTTTCTCCTCGCGTCCAACTGCCCAAAGCAACTGCTCACGAATGGGAGCCTTAACTTCCGAGGAGAAAACCGTATATGAAAAAAAAAACTCAGGTTCCTGCACAATACGATTTTCTAACAGACATATTTATGAATTATAAATCGTTCACTCAGATTCCTAACTGGAGTCATATTTCCAAGAATATTTGTACTTGAAAAAGGTTTAAGCCCTTTTGGGAAACTTGCCTTGCCTCAAAGTGATGTCATGGCCTACTCTCGTTTGAAGAGCCTAATATTTTGACGAGATATGGAATTACCGTCACATATATTTTAATGGATGCTCCCTCGAGGCCGAATCGTCTGACCTCGAACGAACATTTGCACTCATAATGTATACAAAAATCTCTAAATTTAATCTTAGAGGAGTGACACAATAAACCGTCAATCTAATTATACCATTTTTCAATATTAAATACAACAACCAAAGGGAGCACACTTACCCAAAAAAGGAGACAACATACTTTTCACTTGGTGGTGGGGTGTTACACAGTTCAATTAGCAGTGGAGGGGTCTTCATTACAGCCTCTAATACCAGCTGTTATCTTCAAAAATGTCCAAATAAGGGAGACACTCTGTCACACGGGAGGGGCACGAACGTTCAAACAGCACACGAGCATAATGATCAGATGATGTCACAGCCGCCGGCTGGCGGGGAGGGGCACCCCAGCGCTCCAGGCGCCCGGTAAGAGGGTGCCTGAACTACAGCCTTCAGTTTTACCAGTGCCATGTTTGCTACCTGTTGCGTCGATGCAGGGCGTGCGTTTAATATTTAATAATGATATGAAAAACTGTTTCCCTGCTGTGCTGGGCTATGCCACAAACAACTTGCAGCAAACATGTTTGCAAATATGTAGATATTATAGTAAATTGACAAACTTCTTTATATAAATTGTCCATTTTTTACTTCGGTATTTTTCAATGCATGCAGGAAAACGAACGTTGAACGTAGCTCACGTCAAACGATGGAAGGGGGTTTGATGCGGACAGGAGATAACAAATTCGCATAGATTTTAATGTAGGTGTCTCAACAGTTAATCCATCAATGTCTGTAATTGACACAGTTCAGTCATCAACATTTGAAGCTAAGATATATGCATTCAATATTCCTCCTATTTTGCTCAGGCCACTCCCAAAACAAAACGAAAAACCGAATGTGAAAGACAATAGGAAAAGAGGGAAAACTGTAATTTTGACTGAACTTGACAAGCTTCAACAACTTAAACGCAGAAATTTTTTTCTAGGTGAGCAGAATGTACATGACCAAAAAACAGAGAACCCAAAAAAGGAAGCAGCTGGGAAACAAACAGTAACGAAGTGTGCAAAAGAGGAAGATCAAGAATAGTGGTTATCCTCTGATTCTATAGTGAGTTCACCGTCAGCGGATGAAGATACTACAGTTGCATGTTTTTCAATGAATTGTTCGTGCACTCAAGATCAGGAGAAGGTTGTATACAATGCCTAGTTTGTAAAGAATGGGCTCGCGAAGCTTGCAGTGGACACGATCTGAGTTAAGCTTAGGTTTGTGATTTATGTACTGACGTTTCTTGACAGATTTGCCGTAAATAATTATTTCTGTTTGTGCACTCAAGATTAGGAGAAAGCTAGATTAAGTGCACGTTGTGAAGGGAATGGTATCATGATGCCTGTAGTGGACATGACCTCTGTGAAGCTTGAGATGGACTGCATGCCCCAGCCTTAAATCCATTCACCACACCACCATTTCACAGCCGCCAGCCATCTCTGTGCCACATGTGGGCATTGTACCTGAAGCCACCGTCCAACATGTGTACAAGAATACAACCAGTGCGGTGCAGTTCAGTGCAATGTGTTCATGTTTATTTATTTATATTTTATTTTAATGCAGGGTAAATGTTAGCTTATTAAATTCAGTGAGTGCTTCGTATGATATCGCCAGTGCGATCCAGCGCGTGTGCCATTGCTTATGCCAGTGGATATGTCAGTGTTTATTTTTCAATGTCATGTTTATTTTGGGGGTCACGTATTTATTAATTTTTATAAAAGTCAGCCAGTGTCTGGATTATAGTGTTCTGTTTGATTTATGGTTTTTGATTCCAGTGCTTATGTCATGTGTGTTTATTATTATTTTTTATTATTGTTTCCCATGTTCCTAACATGTAAGTACCCTGGCAAACAGTCTCTTATATATATTTCTCAACTTGAAGGGTTATGTGTAGTGTAATTTATATTTGTATTTACTTTTGAAGTGTCACCCTCTATACTGAATGTTTAGAAACAGATGAACATAAGAGGTAAACACAAACCGTATGCAAGTGATAATATTAATTGTAAATTTGTGGTATAACAATTACATGACCAAACTTCACAAGGACAGAGAGGACAACCATAACCTTTACAGACATTACTAAAAATACTGGCCGATACTGGCAACATAGAATGTTTGGTTAACAGAACCGACTGGTGCATCCGACCATGTGGCCAATAATTTGTAAAAAGCAATAAAGTTTACTCTATACATTTCTGAGGACAATTCCTAGCTTTAAGTTGTGTGTTCACATGTTATAAAAATAGTTGTTGATAGTGGGCAGAGCCACAGCTCTTAGACACTACCAAGTACAGCACCCCAAAAGTGAGGTCAGTTTACCACGTGTGTGGAGTGGTTGATCAGAGTTTTGGTTTGTGTTATATTTTCATAAGTAAGTTATTTGCCAATTCTGTAAGTATATTTTTATGTTCTCATTTTATCCGCCTCATGGCGAATCATTTCAATTCATTTACCTTTTTCATATTAAATCTTCAACAAGTCACGTGACATGTTGATGGCAGTTGCAACCAATGAGAGGGCCTCGCGTCCAAGCTTAGTCAGTCTGGATTTCGGCTCGGCATGAGGTGGCGTGCCATGGGACTCCGGGCAATTCAAGTTGTTTTCACGGATAATAGTTTCATTTCTGATTTATTAACGTTAATATACCGGAACTGGGGTTTTATTGCTCGCCCGGATTCAGTGCCGCCTCACAGCCCGGCCGTATTGTAAAGGGCCGGGATATATTTAATATTCTGTAATTCCATGTAGGCCTTCGGCCATTAATGCAGTTTAAGAGCTCGCCTAGCTTCAATGACGAACCAGTGTTGTAAGTGATCTGTAAAGAGAAAAACTATCGAATAATCGAATAAATCACATGAATACGTAATCGACGTATTTATTTGGTACAGCTGCATCTCGGCTGCTTAAGATCACCTAACCTAAAACGACGACGTAAATATTAATGGCGTTGGGAGGCCACAACAGCCCATTTATGGGTGTGTAATGGCGTCTGGAGAAGGCCGACACCCCCGGCTAGCCATGGCACTGTGGGAAATCGCTCTGCACAGATCCACTTGGTTGCCCCGTTCACGTCCCTCGGCAGAAAACTACAAGGAAGGCCATGTAGGTCGTCGGCCATCACGACCTCGATCTGTTCTCGTGCTCTCCGTAGCACTGGTGCCCAAATCCGGAAATTTTCAGAACTCTTAAATATTTTCCCACAACCTTTCCCTGGATGTTTTGAGGCAGATTTGCTTTAATTATTTATTTCATTCAATTATTACAAGACTTGCCAAACATATTTTCAAAATCAAGTTCTTTAATATTCAGAGTTGATAATGTGAAAAAGAATGTAAAAATTTCGTCACTAGAATACATGCTTGTGATTTTAATATGGGTACCCTATTTTACCCTACCTTTTGTGATAACGGCACATTTTAGGACCTTCAGAAAATTGTAATTCATGTCCAAGAAATTTGAGTTTCCTCTCAAAATTTATAAATGTTCAATTGTTCAGATGCATCGACAAACTGCTGTTAGTTAGTATGATTTCTTTGACACTTAAGAATAGTTTTATACATCCAAAACCATTTTTTACCCGGTTTTACGACACTTTACCCTATACAGTTGCCAATTTCAATAAATTAATCTCTGTCATCTTATAGTTGAAGATCCACAGTAGTTGTTATATTTTGAAGAACATGCTATTTTCTAAAGAAAATTACACACACATGATAATCGTATGCACTGAACCTAACAAAACCATGCTATATGTTGTTCCCAGTAAACTTAGGCACTTTTGAAAGACCTGCTGAAGATCTACTTTCTGCAAATTGCGTAATCTTTAACCACATATAAATTTAACATTGTCATCGGCCTCATCACTTTACTCATCTGGTGGTCAAGTGAAACTGAAATTACTAGAAAATTTAACATTTTACAAATTTAATATTTCTTGCACTTAATATGGTGTCCAAATTTGTACATTATTTTTTGTAACTTTACCTTTTGCTTTCACTGATCTTCATAACCCAATATATTACTATTGCCCCTAGCATACCACTATCAGGTAAGGTCATTTAAATATTCTACTCTCTCCATATGAAACAATAATATCTGCTTCTTGCATTTTGTAGCGAATTAGGTCTTTGCCCTAATTGTCTTTAAACCTAATTCTTACTTGGGAGCGAATCAGACGGTATAGCAAGAATATAATAATAGCGAGGTGTAGCTAAATGAAACACAAGGGTAACATCTCACTTCTATATATATATATTATAAAATGCTCAATTAAACACGGATTCAACACAATTCAACACTTGCTCTAATAGTGAAAAATTATTTATATCTTAATTGACTCCAGTTAATATCAGCCATGTATATTTAATTAATAGTCTCTTGCATATCCCTATGGACTTATATTACCTCAATATGATGCCTAAGGCTCTTTGAAGTCTCTCTCGTACAGCGGCGGTCCCGGAACACCTCGTGTCCTCAGGGTGGCGACTGTCTGGCAGTAGTAGAAAGCTTCGTTTCGTACCTCAGCGTGCACTATATGGTCAGCGCCGCGGGGTTCTGCTTAATCATGACATTAAAACATTCTCCTCGCATCGCACGGCTCGCGGTTTCCCTCCAAGCTCAGGAAGCTACTTGGTCGCCCACTACATCACCCCCTTGCTCAACGAGAGCTGGTCCCCAGTTCTGGAACAGATGGTGGCGAGTCTGGTACGGTGGTCCGGGTCCTTAATGTCCACGTCTGCTTCACGGCAGCGGGGATATGGTGGGGTTGAAGCCCTCTTCGATAAAGTCAGGAATTAGAGAAAGGAGGTTACGACGCAACATGGAATTAGGTTTACGGAGCTGCCTAGCCTTCGTACTTGTGATTATACTATTAGCTACTTATTTAACTGTGAAGTCAGACAGATTTTGTAGAGAGATCCTTGGAAGTAATTGAGCTCTCAGTCTTTGAATTTGATTTTTAGCCTTCGTAAGTCCGGTTAACTGTTCTTGTGACGTCAGATTGTGTGGTCATGCCCTTGACTTTCTCCTGACGTAGGCGTACTTTTCACGCGAACGTGCGGCTGATGCAAGCGAGTTGGCGGGCGCGTAACCGACAACCTGTGTGATGATCCTACACTACCTACCGTAGCTTGATATGCAGTTTTACTGTATTTAAAGTTACTGTAATATTTTAAATAGTTAACTAAGCATATCCATTACCAATGTAAACTAAATTGAAAAGTAAAACATTATAAGTTCCTCCCGTAATAAAGTTTGTTAGAGAGAATACATAATATAATTACTTGTGTTATAAGATTGACATACATTAAATGGAATTTATTTTTGCTGAAAAAGATGTAGAATTAATTACATCTTACATTGTAGACATTGAACATAAACATATTGAGTGAGACATGTTAAAATTGCATTTAAATGTTGAGTTTAATTTATATATATATATATATATATATATATATATATATATTATATATATATATATATATATATATATATATATATATATATATATATATATATATATATATATATATAGTATCTGAATAGATTTATAATCAAATTCTAGAGGTCTAAGCCAAAGTGATATCGCTAATTGAGGAAATGGAATGGTTGTTGTAGTTAAACATAGATTTATTATTCCTTTATTTAAGTGCAAATAAAATATTTCAAAACTGCAATCCCCTCTTTTAAGTTTAATTGCCAAGGATAAGGTTTTAGAGGTTTGCTTAAGCTTACTTAACCCATGTCTTAAAACCCATATGCATCTCCCTGGGTGACATTATTAATAATCGTATTGTGTTCAATGACAATTAGTGTCAACACAATTACTTTTGTGTTGTGATGCTTGAAAACAAGGTTTTTGTTACAACAAAAAAATCCAACTTAACTTCATTTGTTTGAATCGTATACATTTTAGTATATTCCAACATGTATTGCCCTTGAAATATATTTGCAATTTAACAGTAAACTAGTGTGTTGCAGAACATGATTATCATAAGTTCACAATAATTTTAAAGTTAATACATGGAGAATTGCATTGTTTACAAGTTATATATCAAGTAGTGAAATTATGTAGAATTAATAATGCAATAAAATATTACGATTCAGCATTACTGTGTGTGAAAATATAATAGAAATTTGTTGAACAATTCATGTGCAGTATGATTGCATTGTGGAAAGTAGTGATATAATAAAATATCTTAACTATAGCAAAATAGTGACATATTTATAAATGCTTATATTTGTAATGGAACCATATATAATATAACATTCATAATGATATATTTCTGAGTGTTCTAAATAAGCCTCATTGTAAAGTTATGAAATGTTTCATATGTTTGCTGACATTCAAAGCACTTATCTTGCATACCGTTTGCATGAGATACAGATTCCTAATTGCACTCCAGGTGGTAACGATAATTTTGAATAAGTTTGTCATTTCAAAACTGTTTCCATAGTAAACGTATAGCTATCTTGTCTTAATGAAACATTGAAAGTTTTATTACAACTTCCTCTATGTGTACAACTTTGGTAAAAAACATGTGCTGGAAATACAAACGGGGAATATGAGGGCTGTTGAAAAATAAAGTTATTGAAAAAGAATGTTGGATGGAACGTTTAAGGAAAGAATGCGGAACAAAAAAACTCCACGATGACGGCTAAATGAGTTTTGGAACCACAGGAAATGATTTTCGCCAAACACCGAACAGATGGAGATGTACGGGGAACCGAGAGCTGCCAATGGGAATGTGCGACTGTGGAGTGTTTGATTTGGTGACCCAAGGATGGCTGAAACTGCTCGAGGTACTCTGAATCCGAGCGGCAAAAAAAACTGGGATTCCCGCATCGCCCCTTAAATTAATCAAGTAAGCCAGTGCCAGAGTAAATTTGCTTCTACAGTATAATTCTTTTCGGTAAGTTCATTTGTATGTCAGTTAATGAAGAAGTCTTTTCACGGATACAGTGCTCGAGAAATTAAAAAAAATATAAGTTTTATTTATTTTTTATTTTTTGTCGAATCTCGCTTTGAACAACTAGAGGCCCCGAGTGCCTCCGACGTACAGCTAACAGGACTCACTTAAATAATATATTTTAATGAAACTGAGGCAACCGGATGAAAACTTACCTAATTAAGTTCTCGATGTCGTGATATCGTATCTGGTGTTGGCAGGGCAAGTTATAATTTGATTGAGTTGACAGCCTTTTTTTGTGTTTCCCTTTAACTTCAAATATTTGTTTTAGTCTTTTCTGTTCTTCATTATCATAATTTAGGTGTATCAGTTGTTTGTTAAGAGAGCCATGTGTGATAATTGATTAATTTAAATGTCTTCATTAAAATTGCATGGTGTATGCTTATTCATGTCGCTTTTTCGGTGTAGTGTAGATGCTTGTTTAATTAATATTTTTATTGTAGTGATATATAGTTGTGATTGCAGTGTCCAGTGTATGCCTGGTTAATTAATGAAGTTAATCATTCCTCTGACACACTTACCTAAAAATCGTTAACAAATTATATCATTGCACACATCACACACATATCTAGTATATTTAATTTTGAATATATTTAGACACGATAAGTACAGAACATATATGTTCAGAAGGCACATCAATGTGGTGGCCAAAAGCGACTGTAATATCTTTTCTTCTAAATAACGAAACCATTTGTAGGTATGGTACATAGAGAAATACAATTTGACGGTGTTTTTAATATAAATCAGTGCATGGATATGGAGACATCAAGAATCTGGGAACGAATAAACGTTTTAGTAGATACCCATATTTCTTAAGAAGTTCGTTGTTGCAAACAACCGAAAGCGACATGGCTGATGACAAATCCGATACCGTTAGCTTAGAGGGAACACCCATAATAAGTGCCAGGTCTAGTGTCAAAGGGTGAAGATGGTTAGTGAACACTGGTGTGTGTGAGATGAGAGAATTTTTACAAAATGAAATATTTGATACTGCAGTCGCGGAAGTGGCGACAAGTAGTCATATTAGCACGAATAGCCAGAATGACCTAATCGCTAAATTAGCTAATGTGATGTGAACGATAAACGCAAATTCTGCCCAATTAAGCGTAGATTTGAATGTAAGATTTGGCAATTTGGAGGCAAGCTTAGGAGGGAGAAGCGTTATAACTACTGTGCAGATGAACACCAAGTTCGAGAAACTGGAGGGAGAGATAGACACGCAAAATAAGAAAATCGATGAACATATTGTAGACTGGAAGGATTAGAACAGTATTTGCCAAGCGTTACCCAGAAGTTGGTTTCTCTCATTAGCAAGGTAGTGGAAACTCATCATACGTTATCCACATTAAGTATTGCGGTAACTACGCTGACTGATGAGCACACGGCCCATGAACGCACGTAGAAGTCATACAGGAAAATTTAACACAATTAGAGTCACACGATTCGAATAGAGCAAGGAAACCATAGAAGAAGGTTTTGCGGTAGTGCAGCATAATATTGACAGTACAAGTCAAGAACTAAGAGTTCGGCTAGGAGAAATCGAAGCGTAACTAAATCAGTTTCGTGTTAACAATTTAAATACCTCAATACACATACCACTGATAATCTAAGACACATGTCTGCAGTCGGCAATGAACCTAGTGAAATTCCGGAAAGCCCAGTAAATTTATAAACTAACACCGCACTGTGATCCCACTGCTATACTCTTACACCATCCGGCGAAACAATGATCGGAGAGTTTGCCGACTTTCTCCAGTTGTGGAAACGAAAATCCAGTAATTTTCTTAAAGAAACTGGAAGAGTACGGTAAATTGTTCGGCCTCTGTGAACGCGAAGTATTGATGTGATTAGGGTTAAGCTAAAAATCCACTGTCTTCTATTGGTGGGAGATAGGGAAGAATGGAATAAACACTATCGAACAATTTAAAGAAATTTTCTTTAAGGATTACTGGATTACTAGGATACAAGGAAATTTAAGAGCTAGACTCCATCTAGATAAATACGATCCAAAGAAAGAAAAAATCACTACCACCCCGATGAGCGATGAAGAATTCGCTGAAATATTCATTCCAAAACTTCCGGCTAGATATCAAGATTGATGGGCCGATAGTATTTTTCCGAATTTGAACGAATTTCGTACACAAATCTTAAAAATTGACCAGAATGTGCATCAAAGAACTTTTGTGACGCGATACTTTGATAAAACTTCACAGCCTCGGCCGCCTCCACTGTATTCTGGAACCGGACAATAATCTAGTTCACATAACCAAGTTTCATCTGAAGGGTACTGTGATCATAGCGCTAACACGTTAGGCATAAATCAGGATTATGATAACTCTCGGAATTTTAATAGAGGTTTGCAGACATTTTGGTTATGATAATAGCAAGCTAGGAAAGAGATTCTCCCCAGATTATCGTAGAAGGTATCGAGAAAGAAATGACGATATAACAAATACATCAGTTTCTCTTCAACCAAACAACGTGAGCAATGGGATAAGGAATCAACTGGATTAGCTGACCAACAGTAACGTTGTATCAATGACGGCTATGAACTGGCCTTCGGAAACGAATAATATGTGGCAACATAATTTCCGGCCAGCACATGGTGAACATTTTCGTAGTTCTCATGTAGTATCGACGTGGCAGTCCACCCGAGGTTCTAATGTACCTCTATCATATTTTTCAAATGCTTATTTTCCAGTGACGAACTCAGCCACCAATACTCCGCGGTGATATTTCCAGAGAAATGAGGGTTTGAATCTGTTAGTTCCTGCGTTCCCAACACCTAAAATATCGGAAAATGCAAGAAACAGCTCCAGAGGTGGAAATTCAGACGCTCAGCCCAAGTTAAACTGAAGTGGGTGGGTGATAATTTTCATTCATGTAACTTTGATAATGAAAATTTGGATGTAGACATGAACAATATGGATTGTTCTCAAGTCCTAATGTTGTTAACTGACGAAAATGAACGTGATTATTTACTGCGTGAAGACGAAAACAATGTTACCGCAGCAAAGGGATCACTATGTCTCAAAATTAATTTAAAAGTGAGGAAGCTGCTGTTAGAGAGCGGCGCTGATATCAGTTGTGCCAGCGAAAATTTGATACAAACAATTGAATGTTTAGGTGTTAAAATACCTATATTGCCAGTACCGAGACTTAAAATTGTAGAAGTTATGTTAAGGTCAAGCTCCATCGTGAACCGGCAAACTGTGTTGCCCATTAATGGATTAGGTGAAACGAAAATTGCCAACATACTTATTGTAAAGGGATTGGTGAAATCATTAATTCTAGGTACGGATTTTATGACGACCTACAGAATTGTACTGAATTTCGGAGGTTGACTGATTACAACTGCAGGTAATTATGAAAATATTCCCGTTCCGGATAAATTGTGTACGTCTGACGGCATGTCAACATTGTTAAGAAAGGAAGCACATCTTTGCATTTAACCACAGAACCAGCTTGCATGGAAATTAACAAAATATCCGAGGAAATTTCCAAGGTAGTCGCTGCTGTAAATACGATTTCCGAAGCACAGAGAATTCAGTTATTGGATATGTTAGTACAACATTGAAACTGCATGTCAGAAGTTCCAGGACGGAACATACTCTATGCAGTAAACATCAAGGCTACTGACGATAATGTTTTCCATAGGAAATTGTATCCCAATCTATTTAAACATTTAACTGAAGCTGAGGAATACTTGAAATAATGATCGATTGGCGAAATATTAGTCGGAAAGTTAGCCCATATGCAAGTCCCATACTTTGTGTACGAAAGAAGGATGGAACAGTAAGATTATGTCTAGAAGCCCGCAACATTAATCGAATGATTGTTAAGGATAGAGCATGTCCTGTGCAGACGAGAGACATTCTGCATCTATACCAGGGTGTTAAGTTTTTGAATACATTAGACATTACCTGTGCCTATTGGCAAGTACCATTGTCTCCCGAATCTAAGAAGTATACTGCTTTCCTGTTTAGGAACTACCAATATGTTTCCACGGTAATGACATTTGGTTTATGTAATGCCATAGATGAATTCACCTATTGTTCAGACATTACTCTGGGTGAAGAATGTCGGGAATTTGCTAGAGCATATGTGGATGATATCCTAATTACCTCTACGACATTTGAAGATCACATACAACACATACACATCGTTCTAGAGAATCTTCAGAGAGTGGGTATGATGGTAAAGATTCAAAAGTCACTCGTTTGTCATTCGGAACTACCGTTTCTTGGCCATGTTCTGATACGAGAAGGCATTCGTACCATGCGAGAAAAACTGCAGGTTATAACTCAGTTTCCTACCCCAGGAAATGTAACACAACTTAGAGCATTTCTTGGAGTTCTAGGTTTTTAGCAGAACTATTCAGACTGTATGTCAAAAGTTTTTGTACCACTGTTTACATTATTGAAGAAAGGTGCGATTTGGAGATGGACCGAGGAACACTAGGGAGCATTTACCAAACTGAAAGAGATTTTCCTGAAAGATCATGTAATCCATCATCCAGTGCAGGGTCAAGAGTTTTATTTGTATACTGATGCATCAGTGTATGCTTTAGGGGTAAAACTAGCACAAAAAGATGAATAATGCTTGGAGATAACAATAGCTATGGCGAGTCGCATGTTAAACTGCGCTGAACGAAGTTACACAGTCACCGAACGCGAAGCAGTAGCGATTGTTTTGGGCTCTACAGAAGTTCCGTGATTTACTCCTTGGGGAGAAGATAAAACTACTTATGGACCACTAAGCCCTGACTTGTATGTAAACCGGCTGAGTATTCGAAGATAGACTTACAAGATGGATACTATTCCTACTAGAATATGACATTGACATTCGAGGGTCAGACAACGATGCTGCCGACTATCTGAGCAGAATTCCGGATAGCGAACCTGATGTAGCTCATCCTCTGAAAAAATTGAAAGAGTTCGCAGTTGCACACGTAAATATGCCCACATTGCAATCTAATGAATGCCTAAAGGAAATTTTGAAAACATTAGCCAAGTGACAGTCAGAGGATACGTTTTGTCAAGAGGTTCTGTACAAATTAGCTCAGTTACCTCCAGAAAGTGGATTACAAAGTTGCTATTGTTTATCCGAAGATGGAATCTTATTTTTTCGAAGCGAAAAGATAAGTAATTTTGAGCCTGAGTGGAAACCGATAATCCCTAAATGCTTGCAAAATATGGTTGCAGTTGAAGTACATGCTATACTTGGTCATGTAGGAACGAACAAACTGTACGCAAGTCTGAAACTATTAGTTTATTGGCCATGTATGCTAAACACCATTAGAGAGTGTGTTAACACTTGCGAACTATGTCAGAAGGCCAAGCCCCCCACAGAAATGTTGCAAGGTGAAACCCAGTGTATTTTGCCAAGAGAACCTTTGTCCTTTGTATCAGTAGACATTTTTGGACCATTAACAAGGTCGAAAGCTGGCGTGAAATATATATTTGTAATGTAAAATTTGTTTTCAAAATGTATAAAATTATATGTAGTGTTACGAGCTAATGCGAAGACATTGTTACAGAAATTGAAACAATTCATCGTTGAAGTTGGAAAACCGAAATGCATATTATCAGATAAAGGAAGCCACTTTACCGGCGAAGTATGGCAATAGGGGCTAAAATAGCTAGACATAATCCCGACTACTAATTCAGTGTGCCATCCACAGAGTAACCCAGTGGAAAGAAGCATGCGAACCATTGGAACTATGTTAAGAATATTGCGTTTCAATTATCAACAGAGTTGGCGACAGAAAATTGAGTTAGTATAATTCGTCATTAATAACGCAATGCATATGACCACAGGCCAAGCTCCGGTAGAGATACTTACAGGGCAGCGAATTGTGTGCTTATTGGATGGGTCGAACAGCATACCCAAACTTGACATGTATACAGCCGAAGATGATGCGGAGAAGGTGTCGAAAACGATATTACAAGACCAGCAAGTTAAACCGATTTAAGATCAATGATCTGGTACTACAAGCAACTATTGGGAATTTATTGCGAAGAACCTGTTTCTTCTATTTGAAGGCTCATTAGAGTAGTGAACATAGTAAAACACGATTGTTACAAACTTGTCGATTTGTAAGGAAATCCCACAGGCAAGTATTATGTCACTCAACTAAAACCATATTATACTACACTGCCGCAGAATCCTGTCGAAGCAGATGACAACTAAATAATAGAACAGTACTCAGTATGTTTATCTCTGGCTAGACTGTATGTAGATATATGGTGTATGTAAATATGCAAGATAGTAAATCCTGCCAGAGAAAAATAGATGCAGAGCCTTGAGTAGGGTGTTAAGGCATTTGTAATTGTCCATGTACTTAGCGTTTCATGTATATGTCTAATTTTATGAGGGCCTTGTAATAAGTTATTTTTATTTTATTTTCGCCTCACCGCTACGTATGCTCACCTAACCTGTAAGAAATAACATTAGTCACTGCATGGTCTCACATAGTCAGTCGCCGAGAACGTAATTATGAATACTAATTGGAAGGAGTATCCGAAACCTATTATGTTGTCACAGGTAAAAGATGAAGATAAGCGACGAAAGGAGAAAACGCTAAAGTAATACAACTTGTATATTTTATGTCAAAACGCCACGTGGATGTAATTTGCATCGTCTGTTCTAATGCTATAAGCTTAAAGAAGATAGAAAAAAAAAAGGTAAGCGTTTAAAACACTGCTTAAAAATGAAATCCTTCATACACTTACACATATCGTAAGTTATTCATTGATTGGATGTTACCAGAACTCTCATGGTATACAAGGCGATTCCTCGATTGCCAAGCAGAAGAGATTTTATTATTGATTTGTCCGTGGTTTTATGGACCAACCAGTCTTCGTACATGATATTTTCACACCTTGTTATCTTCTCATCTTAGTCTGTACACACGTTGAGTTTTCCATTTGTTTCTTAATACACATATAGAATATAATATTGAATAATTGATTATTGTATTGTGATAATGTTTGTGATGTCAGTGTAGATAATGAATTTTTTTGTCTTCGTCTGTTTATGTATTTTATAAATTTTAAGTTGCTCGTTTAATGGAATACTTAG